>JAHLJT010009436.1:117604871-117715171 GCA_031308135.1 Acheta domesticus
CTTTAATTTCTTCTTCTATATTATTATGATTATCTACACTAGAACCGAGGTATTTATATGAGCTAACTGGTTATTAAGATTATCAATATTAATATCATAGTGTTGTTGGGCCAGATTTACATCTCATGAATTTGGT
The DNA here is from genome assembly GCA_031308135.1 of Acheta domesticus. Taxonomy (NCBI): domain Eukaryota; kingdom Metazoa; phylum Arthropoda; class Insecta; order Orthoptera; family Gryllidae; genus Acheta; species Acheta domesticus. The sequence goes on from JAHLJT010009436.1 coordinate 117,605,008, forward strand.
CTTTTGGTCATTTACGATTAGTCCATTCTTTGAAGATTGCTCTTTCAGGTGTTGGAACACTTCTTCAGGGCGGACTTTGATCTGGTTGATAAAAGAATGTCACGCGCGTAGGTTATACATTGGTTTACACATGTAGTAACATTGCCCCTTACGTCCAGTTTTTTCATAATTACATCTATTATCATACTAAATAGAGAGGCTGACAATGGATCTCCTTATTTCACTCCTGTTGTTATTTGAAAATCGCTACTTAATTCATTATTTACTTTAATTTTTGACTTTGTATTAGATGCCGTGAGCATGATCAGTCTTCTTACTTTGTTTGGTACATTAAATATTTTAATAAATTCATTGATTTTAATCCTTTGAGAATGAAAGGCATGTGTATAATCAATAAACACATTGAATAGGTTAATGTTATATTCAAGGTATTTCTCAAAAATTTGTCTTACTATATATTGTCTATAGTTGATCTAAATCCTGCTTGATGGTCACTAAATTGTTCTTCAACTATTTAACAGAGTATATTGTTTAGAATACTTGCAAAAACTTTGTATGCAACATTTAATAAAGTTATTGGCCTGTAGTTACTGCAATTTTGTCTATCTCCTTTTCCAATATGGAGCATGTTATACCTTCTGTCCACTGCTTTGGAAGCTTTTCATTCACCCATATCTTTTGCATTATTTTATGCAGTTCTTTTTACTTTCCCGTATACGTACGTATACACGGAGTGATATACGTAGTATAGGGAAAGTTATGTAATGCTGCGCGAAAAAGTGGCCAATTTTCGGCGGAAAAAAATTAATTGCCGGGCCGTGAAAACGAATAAGTGGATAAAACCAGTTGCTAAATTAAGAAAAAAAATCCCCTAACACGTGGTGTGGTCAAAATCCATGATTTCTTGCTTCTTTGTACTTAAAAATCGATTGACGGCATTCCGTCCGTCTGTCCGTCTGTCCGTCCGTCCGTCTGTCCGTCTGTGGTCAACGCTAGCGCCTAAACCGTTCGGTCGATTTTCTTCAAAATTGATATTCCCCAGTCGATCTGATTCTAGTCGAAGCTTTGTGATTTTGAAAAAGATTCTTTAAAATTTGGGGGTACTTTATATGAAGCCCCCCGGGGATTTTCAACATTTTCTCAAAAACGGCTCCAATTTTTTCTTTAAATTTCTTGTATGAATAGAGGAAAATACACTTTTAACATGGCAGAGGTCCGATTTTCACGTACAGCTCTGAATTTCCGAAAATTGTGCAAGTTCGAATTTTTTTTCGGCGTCTTTCTCCAACTACAAAATTGAAGATAGAGATTTTTTCTTCAAATAAAATTTGTTCTGCATATTGAGTTCTTTAATAAAGGTCATGTAAATGTTTTTCACAATTTTGGTAGTTTTCGTGCAATATTGCGTGTAATATGTGCAATTTTAAAAAATTACAAAAACAAAATTTTCTCAAAAACGGCTCCAAATTTTTTCTTTAAACTTTTGGTAGGGATAGTGGTAAATGTACTCTATCAATGACATAAAAGCCATTTTGCTCTATAGGTTGTTTTTTTCAAAAATTACAAAAATGTAAATTTTTTTACTTGTCTCTCACGTCGTTAATATTTACATTATCGGCGATTTTTTTACATTATTATATTTATGAGTATATATGCTTTAAATAATGTCAAGTAAAGTTTCTGGAAAACACTACCGTTTTCTGTGAAAAGTAGCTCAAATTTCGGCATTTTCAGAAATGCTCAAACGTCATTTTCTCGTATATGGCTGCAATTTTTTTCTTGAAACTTTTGTAACGGATAGTGCTAATTACACTCATTAGGATAGCGTGAAGTTTATTTTGAGTTTTTTTTGTTTTTTTCAAAAATTATATAAATGTAAATTTTTTGAAAGATCTCTCACATCTTTAATATGCACATTATCCGCAATTTGTAAAGATGATTATATTTGTGAGTGTAAGTGCTTCAAATAACTTCAAATAAAGTATTTTGAAAACTCAAAAATTTTCTGTGAAAATTAGCTTCAAATTTCGCATTTTTAGTAGCGCTAAAACGCCTTAAACGGCACATAATTTTAAAAGAAAATCGCCATTTACGGCTAGGTTTTTGTGTTCTTTAATATTCTAAAATTAATGTTTCTGTTCTACCAATAGGAAACCGAAAAATTAAGAAAATGACAAAAAAATGTACTTTTGGCGATGATAGATGGTAGCTGGCAAGAAAGAGTATGTGGCAATTCCGAATATTGACAAATAAATAAATAAAATAAATACGGTCATGCTTAATTTTTTCAAAATACGAGTAGTTTTTCTTTAATTTTGTGACAAACGTAATAGGCCGCTGTAAATTTACTGCGCTTTGGACAGCTGGATGCGTCGTAAATTAGAATGTGCAATTTTGTATATTATTTCTTTCTTCGTTTCTTACATTCGAACTTTGTTATAGACTTACACATTAATATTTTAGAAATTGTTTATTTTGAAATATTTGAAATAAGTAAAAAGAATTAATAGCTCTCAGAATAGCGACAATGCAGGGTCTGCAACAATGGAATTCACTTTGCGCTCGCGAATATCTGTGAATTAGTGTCATTGTTCTGACCTAATGGAGCTGTATGAAAAGGAGTTATAATTGTCTAATTTATGTTGATATTTGCAGGCAAATATTTAGTTTTGCACCAAATGCTGTACCATTTGTAGTGAGTAGAGAATTTGTTGCATGGTTTTAAAATACTCTTCCCTAATCATGGCCCAATGGAAGGCATTTCTATATTTCCAGGGTATCAGGCTTCTTTTTCCAATACAGGGTTACACAACTTTTGCATTCTATTTTTGTGAAGTTGTAGAATTCACATAGTTCTGACAACACTGCAATGGAAATAGTGAGTTCCAAGCGAAGATATTAGTAGCGCATAAAGTGCAATATTACTGCAAGTGCAATATAGCGCATAAAGTGCAGTACTACTTAGCTGTTTCCTCTAATACGGGAAAGTAAGTGCTGTTGTAGCACCACTAGTTTCAATAGTCTTCCTCCATGCTTAATAAGTTCTGCCGGAATATTGTCCGAGCCCGCTGCCCTATTGGCTTTAAGATTATTAATGATATAACATACTTCATTATATGTTGGCGGCGCACGTTCCTCGCTATTTTCGACATCATCAGCAGTAGCATTATTTATTTCGTTCTCTACATTAGGTCTGTTTATATTCAGAATACTTTCAAAATATTCTTTCCATCTTTGCATGATTTCCTTTTTCTGTACTAGAACATTTCCGTCTGCATCTTTACATTGAATGGGGGTGAGATTATTTCCTTGCAGATTATATTTTAATTCGCCAAAAACCTTTCTGGTTTTGTTTTTCTTGTAACTCTGCTCAAGTGCTGCGAGTTTCTGATTTATCCACATTTTCTTTTTCTTTTTACAAATTTTATTTGCTTCCTTTCTTTTGGAATGATAAACTCGTAGCCAGCTCTTGTTTTAGTTTGCATTGCCTTATCTCTTGCCTTATTCTTTTCATGTATTACACTTCTACATTCTTCATCCCACCATTCATTTTTTGATCTTTTATTTTGCTTACGGATTTTTTCAAATAGCCTACAATTTCCTTTTTATATCTTCCCAATGCTCATTTACATCTTTACTATCACTTTCTACATCACTTTGGCGGTTTTTTAGACCGACCGCTAGTTTCGCTTTGTATGCTCTGAGTTTTAAAGGGTCTTGCATATTAGCCTTATTCCATTTTGTTGTTCTTATAGATTTCTTTAAGTAATCTTAGGTAATTTCTATTTAATTAAAGCTTTAAGTAGATAATGGTCAGTATCAATATTGAGTCCTCTTAGTGTCCTCACATCGTCCACAATCTCTTTCTTTCTGCTATTAATTAGGACATGGTCAATTTGAGTGACTGTTTGCTGGTCTGGTGAGACCCATGTGCCTTTATGAATTACTTTATGTTGAAATTGCATGCTAACAACTTCAAAATCATTAGATGCAGCAAAAGTGCATAGCATTTCTCCATTCTCATTCTCTTTCATGCAATGTGTATTTCCCTGCTACATTTCTATACATTGCTTCTTTTCCAACTTTAGCATTAAAATCACCCAGAATTATTACGATATCACTTTTTGGGGTTTGATAAACTATTCTTTGTAGGTTTTCGTAGAACTGTTCTTTAACTCCTTCTTTAGGTTCATTAGTAGGTGCATGTGAGTCAATTATTGTAATATTATTACATTTACCTTTGATCCTTAACTTGCATAGTCTTTCATTTATTGGGTTAAAGTTTATAACATATTTCAGCATATTATTCTTAATTAAAAAACCCATACCTGCTTGTCCTGTTTTATTGTCCACATTTACTGTGGACATTATAATAAATTGTGTACATTATAATAAAATACAAAACCATATTTTTTAACATAGCCATTGCCACTCTATCTTGCTTCTTGAATTGCTATTATTTCTAGTTGTGTCTTTCCAATTTGTTCTAGAAGTTCTTGTTGCTTTCCAGGTTGTAATTACGTTCTAACATTCCAAGATCCGATATTCATTACCATATTCTTTTGCTTAAGTGGCTTTCTTAATTTTCTTTCCCAATGCCATTCATTGAACTTTTTGACGTTACGCCATCTCCCTATCTCCTGGAAAACATCATACACCGCTAAAAAGTTCAGTAAACGGTCAGCACAACCGTTTACATAAAATTCATTTAGATAGGGCATGGATTCGCGAGTTGTCCCATACAGGAACCAAACACACTACCTGGTATTTGACTATTCTATAATAATAACAATAGCTTGAGATGCGAAAATAGCAAACACATGAGTGTTTACTCTGATTTATTTATTAATTTCATTTCGCCTTTTTTCACTTACTTTCTCTCAATTTCTTTTCATGAATTCATAACAAAAATACACGTTTACCTCAGTAAACAAAACACATGACATCGAAAATAAATAACACAAACACAAATAATAAATGCACTAAAATAACAAAATTCATTCATACTTATTGTTACAAAACTCATTCACACTGAAATGCGCATTTCCCCGCTAATAATGGCCATTTATTATAAATTCTTAATTTCAAACAAGCTTGGCCTTGTACAGGGAAAACTTCTTTAAAATAATTGTTTATCATTCCCTTTCACTTCCCTTTCGAATACTTTTAATGGCTGCAAATGCTTTTTTTGGCTGGCCGGAAATCCCGTACTCCAGTCGATTACCATCACTTAACATCGTCACTTTACTTTTGTTTACATCGCGCACTTCGAAAATAAGTACGTCTTCTCGCAACAATGCGAATTCTGATATGACGGAGTCCCCGAGCGATCTGTTCCTCGCCACAATGCAATACATTGTAACACATTCTCACATTCTCTGACCTTCTGTCTTGGCATTACTACCCAAGCCTTTTATCATTTCTGGCTCGACAAAACACCATCACGCTTTCGATTGTCTCGATCTTCGTAATTACAAACTTTTTCTGTTTTGCCTTCCCGGCGTCCTCCAGACTTGCCATTGTACTCCAAAAATTCCTAAACTTTTCACTGTTCGAATACGAACTTTCACGGTGTAAGATGTATAGGTGTGTCAACTAGCCGCCTTTTGGACAAAATTTTTGAAGCTAGTTTGAGGCTAGTTACTCGCTTATCCGTACGGTGCGCACGATCGAGTTGGGCATTCATGATGGCGTCTCGCGATTTAGTGGCTTCTACCAGAGGTTACAACGCTATTAAATGCATCACCATTTTTGTTCCAAAAATGCCCAAGTCGTTCGCAGCGCTTACATAGCGAGAACTGTGAGAACTAGCCTCAAATTAGCTTCAGTTTTAGACCGGGAGTGAACCCACCTATATCTCTTACACCGTGGAACTTTGAACCAGCGTTCCACGTCCCGTTTCGCCGAAATCCTCAAACTTCGCGAGCTGGTATTTGCGTACTTACATCATAAGGATCATTCACTTGTCTAATGTACACGTCATATTCTTACTTAATTATATAATTTCTAATTCACCTTCAAGGCGTCCTCTAAACTTGCTATTACATTCAAAAATTTCGTAAAATTACTACTGACTGAATTCTGAATTTCTAATTAGAATTTGACATCGCGTTTATCCAACAACATTAAAAATCACAAACTGCGGTTCGCTTACGTTCATCAGACATGTCATTCACTTGTTTGCTGTACATTTCGTCAGGTATGCATTACTGTTTTTATTAAAAACACGACAACCACTGATCCGATTTCGTTCGTGCATGGCTTAAAATCTTCATTAAAATTTATGCTTCTGGGCGTTAATGTCCAAATCCTGTTCTATTTGCGAATTCTCGTAATCCCCAAAAATGTCTATACGCGAAATCGCCATCACTTGTTGAAACTGCTATAGTCCCATAGGAGCTAAAGTATCTGTTCCTTGTTATCTGTTTCTTTCATAACCAGAATTCTTAGTGGGAAAAGCATGAAATGTCCGAGAATGATGCGAAATTATTACATTACATATTAATGCACATTTTTATACTTGAGCAAACAATTAAAAAACATTTTCAGTCATTTTCTAGAAAATGTTGAAAATATCGCACCATTTAAGTACCACCTCTCCAAAATTAAAATATCTTAATGATCTAAATAACATAATTAGATCTTACTCCTGACGTATTTACCACGTTTCAGCTCAAAAGCTTCTAACCTGGCAGTTATGTAAGACACATTCCTCCATCCAGACATCCAGCCATATAGTAGGGGAGAGTGGGGTGGCACCGATCAGCGGGAAGCTCCGATCAGGGCTGTAACGACAGTAGAGTGCGCTCTAGCAAAGTCTGGTGAGTGCTACGCTCTTCCCAATTGTGCAATAAATTAACTGCAGCCACTGACCAGTTCCGCACATGCGCTTGGTGTGAAGTAAGCAAGTGTAATTCAGAGAAAATCGTTCTAATTTTTTCATGTTTTCAAATCGATGGAATTAGCATGTACATTTGTATTTTTAATAACTCAATTGCGCAAATAGATTGGTAATATTTTCAGCATCATTTTAGTTCACAGTTTAAGTTCTAAAGTAACTTACCGAATTGTTAGGTTATGATATTCTATAGTAATCATGGTGGGGTTGCACCGATCAGATGAGTGGGGGAATGGCGATCAATATCGGCACAACCCCTCACAGATCTAAAACTATTGCGCTGTCCTTCCTATTTGTACTACTTATGGCCTAAATATATTGCAAGAGACTGTATTCTCTTTAGATGCATAAAACGTGGAAAAGGACTATAACCAGAAGAGGATGGGCTGATGAAAGCTGCAACAGGCGATGCTACTTATCCATAAAGAACATTCCATAAGAGCAGCAAATAAACAGTTCAACATTCCATTCACAAGACTGCTTGACAGGAAATTTAAGGGGATTTCAGGAGATTCACTTCTTGGCCGAAAAAACAGTTTTTAGTCAAAAGCAGGAAGCAGCATTGGCTGAACGAATAAAATTGATGGATAATCTTTTTTATGGTCTATAATCACTGCAAATCCGCAAAGTGGCTCTTGCATCTGCCGAAGCAAACAACGTTCCTAACAATTTTTCAAAAAAAATCCTTCCTAGGTTGTAAATGGTTTTAGTGACTGGCTTTATGCTTTTCTTAAAAGGAATCCCTTAAGTGTCCGAAAATCAGAAGCAATTAATATCAACTTATTAAAGCTTTCAACTGACAGGAAGTAAAAATATATTTGATAATTGGGGAGCTGTGATGACAAAGTTGCTTCTACACCGTATCGTATTTTTAACGTGGATGAGACGGGAGTGCCTACTGTCCAAGACCCTGAAAAAGTAGTTAGCACTAAAGAAAAATACGAAGTATTCGTAGACGAGAAAGTGAAAAGAGTTGGCTCTGTGGTTAGTTGGGAGCGAGGGTAAAAATAATGTAAATGAAAATGAGTTATGTAACAATGATGAACATAATGATTTTCCGGGGAAGAGATGTCCTTCGTTCCCGATGAATTTGGGCAATATGACGAAGGTTGATGTAGGAGTGCAGGCTGTGGACTTTGGAACCATGCACTTTGCAGTGGAGCTGATTCAGCTGTGAACTATTTTTGTGACCTTTGCTTCAAGAAATAGCATAATTTAAATTATAAAACTGACCTAAACTTGTATTTGTTTTATTCAGATAAACTCGTCACCCATTCCCTTAATTTTCTTGAAAGGTTTATTTGCATTTAAAACATTATAGCCCTTATGTTCAATGTGTAACTTTTTGTAAAATATTTTTATTTCAGTAGTATTGCACTTGGAGTCGAAGGATAATCAATTATTTACTCTTTTGGTTAATTACACTGTTCTACAAAAAAAACATTTTTTTCTATTTCTGGAGAAAGAAGTTGTGATTCTTATAGTAATTTCAAAGGTGAATCCAAATCTGTTTTCAGTTTTTCTCTGTCAGGGATAGTTTAACCGGATTTCTAATGTTTATTTTACGGTAATCTATACATGTAAACTTATTTTTCGGAATTCAAGAAATAGCAATAAAACAATTTGCAGTGATCTTGATGATTGATTTTAGTTACATAATCTAACGTATTAGGAAAGCCGAGGAAGGTGCTGTCAGAGACAATATTCACGAAAGAATTCACTTTGTAGCGTGTATTTTAAAGGAAGGTAAAAGAAAAAGATAAAATTACACAAATGTGGCAACATGATACAAATTTACGTATCTAATTTTTTTCTTCTGTAACGAGTGTCTTTCTTGTCTAGAATGATACTCCAGCAATAGTCAGGCTACATTGTAGGCATCCACTTCCCTTCGTACCTTTTTTCCACGGAAGATATATCTTTTAAAGGAATCTCTTTCCGTGGTTGGTCAGATTATTCGCTGAAATTCCTGGGAAGAAGTTAACATGACAGTCAATGAAATATACTTTTTAAAAGACAATTTGCAGTCAAGTTCTTAATAAGCTTTGATCATCTGATTCACTATTTCCTTGTAATTTTCAGCTCTTTTTCTTCCAAGGAAGTTTTTTGGCACCTTCTTGAAACATTGCCGTGTTCGCGCTTCTGCGTCAGTGAGGCACATTTCAAAATTTCTATCTATCTAAAGTTCTCTGATTTGAGGGCCTACAAATTATCCTCCTTTTATCTTTGCTGCTGAAAGACGAGGAAATTTGTCAGCAAGATATGTAAACCTTTCGCCAGTTGGATCCATCGCCTTTACAAATTGTTTAATTAAACCGAATTTGTTATGAAGAGGTGGTAGAAGGATATCTTCATGAGCTACCAGCCTTTGACGCTGGACATTTTTTCCCCCTACTTTTCAATTTATTACCGGGCATTTCTTTCTTATGTAGTGGGAATTTCCATCGCGACTATCCCTTTCGCAAAGAAAGCAAGCATGCTATGTGTAGCCTTGTTGCATGCCTAATAACAATGCAATTACTTTGAAATCGCTGTATACCATCCATTTGTACTTACTGTATATAATTAATTTGAAAATATTTTCTAAAATGGAACTGAAGACTTTCAGAGTGTGGCACTGGCTTTCGCGCAGAAGGTAGGCCCGGGTAAGCAATGTGTTTCTTTGTCTTTTTTGTTTTTTTAAAACCTCGAATTTTCGTCTGATACAGAAATAACAGTCTGATATATGGTTCTATGGTTCTCGCCGTACCATAGGTACAGCAAATAACACATTTTCTTTTCCTTTCCACCAATTAATTAATTTACAAGAAAAAGATGCGCAACACACTATTCCTGTTTCTTACAAATGTGAATTCTCCGCAGATATAGCAAAAGTTGTCGGGAGTATCTCGACGGAGCCCGACGAGACATTTTCTTAGAAAAATCAAAATTAAATCATTATAATCTTTAATTCATTCTGTACAAAGACATTCTTATTTACTCCTTACCTTCTTATCAACTTACTTAACACTTCCTATATACCACGAAAAACAAAAAAATATCTGGTTCATTCTTGTGTGTGTTCACTCTTGAGGCTTCCTGACTCTTGAGGCTAGGTTTGAGGCATAGAGGAGAGATACAACTAGAGTGCGCATGAGCCTACTGCGCAGGTTTCAACATGAGGTGGTCATAAGTCACGTGACTTTGGGACACCGGCAGCTCGTGCTGTGCGGTGCTGTATGTAGCTTTGCGTGCTGTTTGCTGTTTGTGGTGCTACAGCGTAATTATTTTGGGACGTTGTGGATATTTGTTCACTGCTTACGATCCAAATTCTTTCTTTTTTCAAGAAGTGCAATAACAATTTAACTTTGCAAATTGTGTTCCACAGGATGAAACAACTGTGTTAAATGTCAGTTCTCGCGAGTATGCAAGTGTGCCACAAGTGAATGATCCTGAACTGGGCAGTGAGGTACCAACTGACCATATGTACTTGCCATCAGTACACAATCTTGAAACTAGATTGTCTCCCTGTGTTGTGGACATTGTAACTTATATTGAAGGATTTTTAGTTACAAAGTTGCAAAAGTCTCTTGCTTGTGTGACTTCAAGCTAGTTCTTTGCCGGACTGATAGTGATGAAGGATCATATTCCTTCATTAAGAGGAAGGATGATTATGGACAAATACCCTTCTGCACATGTTATAAAAATCTCCAAGAGCAGAGGTAGAAGTAAGAATACTTCAGGGGAGAGGTGACATTTTAAAAAGGCAGCATGTAGTACAATTGTAAATAGATGTCTGAGAGAATTTGTGAATAGTTCTTTTTTTAGTAACTTAACATATTATATTATTGGTCAAAAGGACATAATGAATCACATGATGTATTTAATTAAGGCAAAATTGTTTAAATATATTGACATAAGATTAAAACATGTAGGAAGAGAGCACACTCAAATTTACCAAAAAATAGTATTAGATTAGTTAACAACAAAATGATTTTATTTAGAGAGCATTAATCCTATGTGTATTTACTGGTGTAAGTTGTGTTTATAGTATGTTAGTGTTAGTAATTTTGTATGATTGTAGTGGATTTTATTAGTAAATTATTTGAAAAATATGTACTTCTGCTTCCAGGTCAAAGACTCCCATTTCGATCAGGTTTTTGTCCAGTTTTCCTGATCCATTGAGCAAATGCTGGGATGTTCCCTTGTTTTGCTTTTGGACATAAATGTAGCTTCACTAAGCCCAGGTTTTCTTGAGCTTACTTGCTAGTAGTGGTAGGAGTAAAGCCAGTGGCATGTTACTGTTGTTAGTAATACAAAGAAAAAAAAATAAAACATCCAGTTTGTTTATCGATGCAAATAGGGTTTTATATAACTCAGGAGGGAAAATGTCTAATGTGGTGGTTAAAATATTGGGAAGAGCTTTTGAAGCTCAAGAAAATGAGTGAAGATGGTAACTTTTCCCCCATATGTCACATACAGTTTTTACGTTTTTGACTAAATAAATCAAAATATAAATCAAAGGTAAAAGCCTTTTTTCCCTCTATAAATCCTTGAAATATCATTTTGATAACTTGCTATAATAAATGACACTGATGTAAATCTTCAATAGTAGAATGTCTAACATTGAGTAATAGAAATTTGGATTAATGCATCCCATGGAGTTAATTTATTTTACAAATATTTTTTATTTATGAGTCCTATGTAATTGTACTTGCAAAACAGGTTTAGTGGAGTATGCGATTCAAAGTGTGAAGTGGACAAAAATCGGAATTTTTATATACTTGAGCAAATAGAGCAGAAAAACTTAAATTCACTTTTCTGCTATAAGCAACATTTTTAGGGTTGATTAATAAATGAGAAAATAACGCTGGAATGAACATCTTAAGTACGTATAAATATAAATCATTTAATGCGAGACGGGTGTTATAGATGCCACCTAGCTGTCCCAAAGTCACGTGACGCTGGCGCGAGAGATGTTGATACCCGGCCGGGCCTTCTGCGCAGCTCGGTGCGCACTCTAGTATATCTCTCCTCTATGGTTTGAGGTAACCAGTGTTTATGAAAGTATACAATCGAGAGAGGCGTACCAATATTTGCATACTAAAACATTTGACATAAATACAAGAGTCCATGTTGCCAAGTGTTATTTGCAAACTTTCACTCAATTTACAAAATAATGCCTTTCATGACATAAAAGTTAAAATTACTGAAAAACTATCCCTGAACGCGACATTTTGAGTTCAGATATGAACTTCCCATTGCAAATGCATAATGAATCACATACTTTTATCTCAGAAATAGAACCCTTGTAGAACAGTGTTATTATTGAAATATATCAAATACATAGGATAATAATTACATTTCAAAATTTCCCGTATAAAATACACGGGACAAATATACGATCGGTATTACCCCACGGTAAAGGAATGCCGATCAAAGCTGTTTTGTTCTTTTACGAAATTTGTGCTAAAGAAAATAACTTCTGCGACTTTTAGTTCTCCACCACAGACACTAGATACACTGAAATATCCACCTGTCGTTTCATGCAATATTTTAAATTTTCTGGTGAATACATTCCATCTGAGGCGATCAGTTTCCTTAAGTGATCGGTGCTACCCCATTCTCCCCTATACAAATCGATTTTCGGGTTCGAAATTGCATGTATCTCCTTTCCACTTACACTAATCTGAACCATCTTTGACATCACTAACAGACCTTAATCCTGACGTGTGTGCGAAGTTACAGCTGAAAAGAACTTCAAACACGGATTTTATGAGATCATATTGTTGAGGTGATTCCAATAGTGATGCTATAGTATATGGAGGGAAAAGTAAAAAATTTAACAAATCATGCACACTCAATCTTTTTTTAACAGTTTCAGCAAAATGGTAGATTATTGAAACGTAATACGGAGGGGAGAGACTAAGAAGACTTGCGTCATTTTTTTATATTTTTTAAAAATTTCAAAACATTTTTCTGTGGAACGTGAAGTTGGTTATTAATTTTTTACACAGATTTTGAGGTATGTTCCCATTGCAAATTGTCTAAGAAACATTTTTTTAAATGAATGTATTTCGCTGAAATGTCCCTTCGCCCCAAAGGATGATTTCATCAATCATTTATAGATATATTAATTGACAAATTTGATCTACTTAGGGTTTAACACCTAGTAAAATTTCTAAGAAGTAATACAACAGTGGCGTGCATTCAACCCCAGCAGTGCTGGGGTAAGCAAGAATGAGATTTTGATGACTTTTGAGAATTAACATTACAATGAACCGTGTGTCACATTATCAAAAATTTTGCACCAATTGTATACTCTACTGCGATCTGTGCGACGGCCCACTACTCCTACAGTGCTCTAACCCCAGCTCTGACATCTTCGCTGGGCCTGGGTGTTGCGCGAGCATTTACTACACTGAGCAAGGGAAGGCGTCGATCTGGGGAGAAGCCGCGGCAAAGACACTGAACTCACCTAGTTGAGGATGGTTGACGTATCTCCCCATTACGCTGTTCAAGGCCAAGCCTCGCCTGGCTCGTCCTGTCTGAGAACGTGAATTACTCTTAACTAAAGACAGGATTCCCATGTTACTGCATATTTTATTTGCTAACTTTAAATTGGATGAACTTTGACAGAAATCTGAATCATAAAACGGACGTTATTTTAGAACTTTGTTTTATTTTGCACGAAATTGCACGTTGGGGGGTTACTGCACGATATTGCACGTTTTAGCTAATGCCGCCTGAAAATTGCACATTTTGGGATTTTTACTGGACGAATGTGCAAAATTCATAGTTTTATTACATAAAATAGAATTTTCACATTAACACTTGTTTTAATTGATCTTTTTTAAAGGTTTCATTTAAGAAAAAACGTTTCATGACATAACCCAGCTGTGTATTCGGGGTGGTCTGTAAAACCCGAGAGCCTTTTAATATATATCAATTCTTCATTTTGTTGCTCTCTGAACTGCAAACTGTTAAGTTCTCGCAATTAAACAATATTGCCACTTTATATTACTCTTTATTCAAATAAAAACTTAGTAATACAACGACTATCTCCACTCTATCAGTTCCTATGTATTATTTTTCGTCGTCACTAAAACATGTACAGAGCCGCCCTGCTCGTGTCCAAGGCTCCCCCACACCATTGTCACGGCCGCCCCGCCACATATCTTGACCAAGGGCGCATGATCAATCCAGCTGGCCAACCACAACCTTCTGTGATCCACTGCCATGATTAGCCGACTTGGCTACAGCACCCTCCGCGCCCAAAAGCGTCGGATACGGTGCGAAACGAACTCTTTTTCTGAACCTCTTCGACTGCTGTGCCGTATTCTGGGGAGGTTTTGTGTCACCGATCTCCACTTTCTGCTCGTCTGCAGAGACCTTTAGCTCTTCAGTCTGGTGGGTAGTCGGGCTGACCGGTGCAGGATTCCCTGTGAACTAGGCATCGCCATGAATTCTTTTAAAAACTTTATCTCGAAATGGGTGCTGGGATAACATTTTCTGACTATCGACCGCTGCTTCCCTGAATCTAGGTCTAATCTGTTCTTGATGTCGGACCACTACTCTATCGTTCGTTTTCACCCAATACAATCTTGATCCCTTGACCTCCTGCACCACTCCCGGATCCACGCCGGATCTTTTTTAAAAGACATACAAAATACTCTATCTCCTACGCTGAATTAGGTGTGCCCCCTTGAGAAGTGTAAACGGTCCCTGGATGGAGCAATGAGAGTAATGATCTGTGCTGGCGACCATGGAGTAATTCGACGGGCTCCTACCGTCTCTTCCCGGATGTGCTAGATAAGTAGCCAGTACCCGCAAAAGAGCCTTGGTCTTCGTTAATCCCGCGCTCCGCACCTTGCACATTGCTCTTTTGAATATCTGGACACATCTTTCTACTTCTCCATTCAAGTATGGGTGAAATGGAGGAGCGCAGATGTGCTGCACTCCATTTGTCCTGCAAAATTCAGCGAAGTCCGATGAAGTGAACTGCGTGCCGTTATCGGAGACCACACCTGAGGGAGGCCCTCTGAGACTACTTTCTCCAGAGCTTCGATGGTTGCTGCCGCAGTCGTAGATCGCATCTCAACTACGTATGGGTATTTGGAAAAGGCGTCAACCACAATCAACCACGTAGAGTTCCAGAAAGGTCCCGCATAGTCTACATGAACTCTCTCCCATGGCTCCTGTGGTAGGGGCCACGATACAAGGTCTTTCCCTGGCGCATTCTGATTGGTCTGACAACTTTCACAACACCTCACTAACTGCTGTATGTCTTGACTATTTCCTTCCCAGAAACAGTACCTGCGGGCTAATTGTTTAGATTTCACTATACCCCAGTGGCCTTCGTGGAGCAACTTTAATACACTTCTCTTAAGCGACTGAGGATTACTACGCGTGTATACTGGTCCGATGCTAACAAAACTACCCCCGCCTTAACTGACAATCTCTCTCTTCTATTGTACCGTTTGGCGTAACTCCTGAGCAATCTCGATGGCCACCCTTTTCGGTTAAAGTCTCTCACACCTCCGTAACTCCTCTTCTTTTTCCGTAGCCGCCGCAACTGTTGCTGCATTAATGGGGAATTCTTGTATGGTCTCCCACTCTTCAGTGTCAATTTGAAAGCACGCTTCCTCTGATGCATCAAATTCTATATCGGGCCCACATGGTAGTCTTGACAACACATCTGCGCTTGCATGTCTAGTGGTACTCCTAAAGTGAGATTCGTAGGCTTCCGCGGCCGGAGTCATTATGTTCTTGCTGTCCGGGAGCCCTTTAGAAATCTCCAGGAGGCCCGAAAACCTCAACAGAGACGATGGGCTCCGCCTTAGCAACACCTGGAGGCGGGTCGGCGCTCCCCGCCAATACGGTCGCGCCCCACGGAGACACACCCCCGCGGTCGGCCAATGACGTGGCTGCTTATTCGCCGGTTTCTTTCGGCCTTTCCTCCGTCTCCGACCACGCAGTTGCAATTCCAGATGTCTATCCTGTTCATTTTTCTATCCTCTTCCCTTTCCAACCACCCTCCCTCCCCCCACATTATTAGGTCCCCCAGTATCGCTCCATTCCATCTCCGCCAATCGCGGGCCACCTGCCCTCCTCCCATTGGTCGCCGCTGCGACCTATCAGCTCCTGCACCCCGTCCTATATGTATGCGACACGCTAGCCTCTCGGCAGCAGTATAGCTCTGAAGAAGGCCACAGCAAGATGGCCGAAACGTCAGCAAAACCGACTGAGACGCGGCTCATCCCGGGCAGCCAAGAACTCCTAAAGTGAATTTGATAATTGTAATCTGTGAGAAACAACACCCACCTCTGAGCTTCTTAACTGTACCTTCTGGAATTTTCTTGCTGGGATGAAACAACTGCACCAAAGGTTTGTGATCGGTTATTAAATGAAATCTTGCTCCATAAACAAAGACATTAAATTTCTTGACTCCAAAAATAATTGCTAAAGCTTCCTTTTCAATTTGCGAATAATTTTGCTGATGCTTATTAAGATTTTTTGAAGCAAACGCTATCGGCCTTTCAACACATGCTTCATCCTTCTGTGACAGAACAGCTCCAACCCCGTAATCTGATGCATCCGTGGCAATCGTAGTCACTCCAGTTTTATTTTCATTTACTTTTAATTTCTTATTACGGAACCAATTTGAAACGTCTGATATTGTACTATTTACGGTTTCTTTGTTGCAAAGAATATTTGTATCATCCGCAAAGAGAACTTCTTCCGTTTCGAATTGCTAAGGGCATGTCATTTACGTATAATAGGAAGAGAATTGGGCCTTAAATCGATCCTTGCGGGACTCCACATGCAATTGGCAAAGAACCGGA
Organism: Acheta domesticus; assembly: GCA_031308135.1. Classification (NCBI taxonomy): domain Eukaryota; kingdom Metazoa; phylum Arthropoda; class Insecta; order Orthoptera; family Gryllidae; genus Acheta; species Acheta domesticus. The sequence goes on from JAHLJT010009436.1 coordinate 117,621,730, forward strand.
AAGGTGTGTACATAAAGTTCCATCATTCCAGTAAGGTATTTCTACTCTCTGAGATCGTTGTTTAAGGTACGAACATAGCCAATCTAGAGCAATACCACGGATTCCATACGAAGGTAATTTTGAAAGTAAAATGTTATGATCAATGACGTCAAAAGCCTTTGAAAGATCTAAAAAAATTCCAATAGTTGCTTCGTTTTGATCTAATGATGAGGCAACATCCTTAAGAAAAGAAAAAATGGTAAGTTATGGTTAGTAAGTAATGTGTGTTTAATTATGTTCTTGGTTTGGTTTGATTGTGCCCATTGGTTCTCTTTAATCGTGTTTGAATTTCTGGGATAGTGGAATAACTATGATTGTCTTAAACAATTTTTTTCATAAACAGGAACAGTAATACATTTCTGTTTAGAGTAGTGAATTAGTATATAGTGTGTATTTAATAATGTTCTTGGTTTCGTTCGATTGTGCTCGTCAGTTCTCTCTATAATTGTATTTGCAATTTTGGCATGGTGTCGTGCGGGTTGCACATCTATAACATGTTTAACAGTTTTTATTTCATAAACGGGAAGAGTAATTAACTTAATTTGGAGTAATAAATTAGTAATAATTGAGTACAAAATATTTGTAGTAGTTTGAAACAATTTTGCCATTTTTTAAAAATTTGGTTGTGCTAACTTTACAGTCACGCCAGCAGAACCACTATTTTTCATATATGGCAACAGTAATAAATTTAATTTGGGGGTAATAAATTAGTACTAAATATTCCATTTGGTTTGGTGTGATTGTGCTGTAGTGGTTGTTCCAGCTTCACACAGCCCCGATAGGAACTACTTCACGAGCTCCAAGCAGGGCCGCAATCTTCGTGAACCTCCAAGCAGGTCCGCAACCAGGTGCGGTCTCGGGGCCGGCGTTAGGTGCTTGCGCGGAACAGGGCGGGCTGGGCGGAATGCCGCTTGCTGTAGATTTCACATGTCTGGCCTATAACAATGTTATAGGCCATGAATGTTATAGGCAATGTTATAGGTCTGAATATAACAATGTTAACAACCACTTCCTCGGAAGAAACGTTTTTTCACAATTTTAATAATAATGTCATGGTCCTCACAGACCATCCAAATAGCATACGGATATGAATGGATACATTTTTGTTTCTGGATTAGGTTGGCATGGAACAGTGGCATGCGCATTAATTGTGATTTGTTCCTAGCGTCTTCGATTGTGTGAAAATCTTAGAATTTTCATCTTCAAAATGTGCGCAATGTCATTTATCTTCAAAATTAAAATATTTTTGCAGATTTTCAGACGAAATGAGTATAATTATTACTTGCGTAATAGGGGTAATTTTTGTATAGAAGAAAAGTTTTTTGAAGACCAAATACCTGGCGAAATATATTAACATCGAATGAAAATGTAAAGATGGTGAAAAGTAGGTAAATAAAAACAACAGCTCTGCATTGGTCATATAGATGTAACTGTCAAATTTTTAGTAAAACTTGCCAGGTAGTATTTGTATGTAAGCATTATACTTTTCAATAATTTTCCAATCAATAATATTTGCTCCTTCATACATCATATTAATTCATGATTCACTGTTGTGAAAGTACAAAATTAACCTGAAGTCAAGTCTCATATTCTTTATAATTAGGGAGAGGATTTGTATGCCCTCAAAAATCTGGAAATATGCTGCTAAAACTACATTTATGACTTAAAAATTATAAAACATGCAATTAAAATGAACAGTATTTAATTTCCTTTATGTACGTTTCTTGCTAAAATTCAGCAGAAGCATGCTTCGAATGAAAATATATATTTTTTGTGAAAACATAATTGAACCTAGCGTACTTCACAGGAGAACTGAAGAAAATATGCACTTCAGTGGAGTACAGTTAATGTGATGTTTTAGTTTTTCTGTCTGGTTTCAAAAATATATCAAGAAATATCCTACACTATTTTACCTATATCCTACATGCAAATATTTATTTTATAGAAATATATATTTTTTAATATATATTTTTCTATAGAAAAGAAAACTCCAACTGTGACCAATAGCCGTGAAACCAGATGTCAACGTGTAAACGCGCACTGCCGACTTTCACGACTTTCAAGTTTGACTTTCAAATGTCGTGGAATATGTCATGGCATATGCACATGTGGAAACTTAAAATAACCCTCCAGAAGCGTGGTGAAACACTCATATAAGTTACTCGAGAGTAACTTTCATAGAGTAATGCTTACTCTTAACTTTACTCGACTGTTGATGAAACCGGCCCCTAATTAATGAGAAATGTTTATGATCACCTGGCAACACTGGAAAGAGGTCTCCCTCCAGAGAGTATTCTCTGGAAAGGAAGTGGGCTCAGTTCAACGTAACCAGAGAGTATTATATGAGCGGAACAGTGAGTAGCTGAGAGTGGAGTATAGGTACGATTAATGGAAGTGTCAGCGGTTGTCGGTAATAGTTAATAAACATTGACAGCGTGCTCAGAAACAAAATGATTTGCGGCAGAATATAGAGAGATGGGTTGCAATGGACCCAAAATGAAATGGAGTTTCGTATGTCTATCATTCATTTGAACAATATAAGAAGTTTCGTATTTAAAAAATGAATGTCAGCTGTCCTTTTACTAAAAAGTCCTTTAACCCCTTTAATGGTGTGGTAAGAGCAAATATTCGATGAAAGTGACAATTCGGAGAAGAACAAAATGGCATCATCGAACAGTGCTGTACAAGATAATAGATTTAAAGTAGTCATAATAGGTGCTGGCATGGCTGGTTTGTCAGCCGCCAACCATTTAATCAAGAATGGTGTGACGGATTTTAAAATTCTTGAAGCAAGAAATAGAATAGGAGGGAGGATTATATCTGTCAATATGGGTAAGAAGTCCATATCTTGTTATATCCACTACAGTAGCTAAGTGCTGCATTAGTAAACAACAACCTTTAATTTTATGTTAGGACACAATAAGGTGGAACTTGGAGCCAACTGGATTCATGGGGTATTGGGAAATCCCATGTATGAGTTGGCTATGGCAAATGGTTTAATTGACATTGTACAAGTACCAAAACCTCATCGAGTCATAGCTACTACTGAAGATGGAAAACAAATTCCATTTCAAACACTTCAAGTAAGTATTGAATGGAGATAAAATATTATATCGTAATTTTTATACGTTTTTCTTATTGCCTTGCTGTTTTAAGGAAATTTATGAAGCCTACATTTGCTTTCTGCGACGTTGTGAAGAGTATTTCCTTTGCCACTATTTGCCTCCTGCTGGAATTGTGAGTGTTGGTGAGCATATAAGGCTTGAAACAGCCTTATATTTGGATAGAACTGGTGAAACTGAAGATCGCCATGTAAAACAACTCATATTTGACTGTCTCATGAAACGAGAAACTTGTATCACAGGCTGTCATTCAATGAATGAAATTGATTTGTTGGAACTTGGCAGCTATACAGAACTTCAAGGAGGCAATATTGTACTTCCTGCAGGTTACAGTAGTATCTTGGAACCTGTTTCAAGGGACATACCTGAAGACTGTATCTTGAAGAAACATCCAGTATCATGTATAAGATGGCATTATGGTAATGACTTCTTTGCATCATGTGTGGCAAGCCCTGGTGGAGATTCAGGAATAGATTTGTTTCCAAATGGAGATCCTGGCAATGAGTCAGATGACTCCGACAAAACTGTTACTGAGGAATGTCCTTGGAGAGAATCTACTGGAGAAAGTGACATAAAAGAAAATAATGATTTTATGTCAGAAACAGGAACAAACAGTAAAAGTGAGTCCACCTCATCAAATCAAATTTCGAAAACAGATGATCAACCAAACATTGATTCACATACATCATGTAATAAAGAAATGGCTGGAAATCGTGGAGATATTGTGGGAACTTCCGTTGTGGAGGGAGTAAGGTCAGCAAATCATAGTTCATCTCCCAATGTTCAAGTACTTTGTGAAAATGGATCATGCTTTTATGCAGATCATGTTATTTGTACAATTCCATTGGGTGTTTTGAAAGCCAAAGTTTCATCTTTATTCTGTCCTCCATTACCCCAATTTAAAGTAGCTGCTATAGACAAATTATTGTTTGGTACTGTGGATAAAATTCTTCTTGAATATGATCGACCATTTCTCAATGCAGATATTTCAGAAGTAATGTTGTTATGGGAATCTGAAGGAGATAATAAAGGTACAGTTTCCATACTTTTTTTTGTCATTTATTCAGAAATAAAGATAGTATGAACATAATGAAGTATTTTGCAGATATAAGTGAAAATTGGTATCGGAAGATATATTCGTTTTCAAAAATTTCTGAAACTTTATTATTGGGATGGATTTCTGGCAAAGAAGCAGAATATATGGAAACTTTATCTCATGAAGAAGTAGCAGAAAAATGCACAGAAATTCTGAGAAAGTTTTTGAATGATCCTTTCATCCCAAAACCAAAAACATGCATTTGGTAAGTAAATAAAATTCCTTTTTGGATGAAGATGTATAATTCTTATCTTTAGATAAACTCTTAAAAATTATTTCATACACAACGAAAAATTAGATATTATTTACAGTGTGCTAATTAATTTCCTTTTAGGATCTCCACAGTTTAAAAATTATTTTCTACTATGACATGTCCACTTTTTCTCTTTCCCCTCCCCTTTCAGGGAAGACAATAGGAAGAAAATGTGATATGCCACGGTGTAGGAATGACAACAAAAGATAATGTTAGCATTTCATTTTGTATTAATTTTTAAGGTTCATAGTAACTTGTAAGAAGAATCAATAGAGAGTTAGAACTCTGCAGCAAAATATTCATATTGAGAGTTTTTGTTCAAAAGGTTGCGGAAACAGGTCTGGACTCTGATGAAGTATTGAATGTGATCGGTATACATTAGATTGGCAAAAAACATTTTTAATTCATTAATAAATCAACTAAATATTACGTTTGTTGATTTTGTAATTAAAAAGATTTTTTTTTTTTTTTTTTTTTTTTTTTTTTTTTTTTTTTTTTTTTTTTTTTTTTTTTTTTTAGTACAAGTTGGAGGAGTCAGCCTTTCACACAAGGATCATACACGGCGATGGCAGTTGGAGCAAGTCAGGCAGATATTGAGCGTATTGCACAACCTCTGTTCAGCAATCCCAGACAGAAGAAGGTAAATTTCATTAGAGATGCTTTATCGAGTAGCATTGTTTGGCTATCATCTATAAATAATTAAACTCCGTGAAAACATTTTGTTCAAGGTTTTCTAAGAAAGAACTTCAATTGTTTATGAAAAAAGTAGCAAAAAATGGAGAGGGAATTAAAGGTAGTGATACAGAGCTAAAAGCAATGTGATAAATGTTTCAGCCTACACTTCTATTTGCTGGTGAGCACACACACAGCAGTTTTTATTCAACTGTACATGGAGCTTTCCTCTCTGGAAGAGATGCAGCCCAGTCTCTTCTAGCTCCTGATTCTCCTCCTGAATTAGTTCTGGATTGTGAAGGAACATCTGATCTCAGTTCATGGGTTCAAGGCATTTCATTGGATTGAGAAGCAATGATGCTTTGATTTCTTCCTCTTTATAGTGGCCAAGAAAAACAATCATCTGTATTGAATGTTCACTTCTTATGTCAGGTTGTGCAGATGAATTGAAATGGTGCAGATACTTATTAAGAACTTTTGGTAAAACTTTTCTAGTCACACCATGTCCAGTGCATACAGTTTCCTTAAATGGAGAGCACAAGTTTCAAACACTATGTAGATTGTGATGCATTATTTTAAATGCAGTATTTTTCTATTTTCAGTATGTCAAGTATTGTAGATGTGTATAATTTGGAAAGAAGTATATTTAATTTAGCTGTAATGCCTTTGTGCTCTTGCTGTTCATAAAATGAGATATTGAAAGACTGTTGAATATGTGACTGAAGATAAAGAACAAAGGGAGAGGTTTAAAACTGTATAGCACTGATTATTATTATTATTATTATTATTATTAATTACTTTTCTTTGTTGGAATGAATGTGTGTTGTTTATTCCTACTTCTTCAGTACACTCCTTCAGTTTTGGAAGGTTTTCTAATCTTCATTGGCCATAATAAATTGTTTTGATATGAATTTGAAATAAACAAAATGATTCTAAAAAATTGCAACAAATGTATTTTAAAATATTAATCAGTTTATTGACTAAAATTGTATTATTAGCACAATTATATGGCTTTAAAAATGACTTAATACGGCATTTTGCCCTTAGTAAGACAGCATATGTAGTAAGTCAGTGTTTTTTAGGCTGTTCAATAAACATATTTCACTCTTGTTCAATTGTGTAAACACAACAAATATTTGTAATTTGTTGTGCCATAGTATATCTTCATAATTAATAATTTATAATAATTTTTAAACAAAAGTCTGGCTTTGCAGCTACTCCCACAGGCTTAAATTATTTTGTTAAAAACAAGGTTTTCTTTCTTGTCACTTTGAAACCAATGTACACACAATGTATTAAGTATTGTAATTTAATCAGGACTATCTTGCCTTGTTAATATGATTATCAGCATACCTTGGTGTAATTTTTTTGAGTTTTGACATGGAAGTGCCACTCTTATGTCAATGCAGCCACAAATGTCTAGTCTCATTTCTAAGCTTACTGTGTAAATATATTTAATGTAAATTTGTGAATACTAAATATACCAATAATTGAAATGACTACTAATAATTAATTTTTGGTAGACTGATTGAGGCGTATAAATAACTAATGGTTCAAGCCCCAAGAACTATATTTCAAGGAAATCAACAAAAACACAATAGCCTGAAGGACCCAATTTAGAGAAGCTATACAAGGCATATTCATAATCCTATTTCATACACTTTTCATGGTGCAGACAATTTTTTTAAAACTAACTTGTTTTTAGGAAACAAAAATCCAATCATCGGAAATTTTTAAAGAGTCAATGTGCTTTGGGAACTACGTTTAAAATAATCCAGGTGCCTCAACAATACATTCCAAAACTTCAAATTCAATAGTTCTTCAAAGAACTTTTTATATATTTATAATTAATATGGAGGTGGTAAGTAGAATAATATTAATTAATATGGTTTTGATAGGTTGTTGAAATATTTCTTTGGATGCTAGTCTTGTAAATGAATAATACTAATATATATATATAAAGTATCAAGGATGTCAATTCAAAGAAAATGAATCATTTACATTTTATTCTGACTGCAACAGTTTACACTCCAAATTGCAAGCTTTTTACTTCCTTGGGTATGTATATACATATGGTTTAATGTAGGTAGTATAGAGAAAGTTATGTAATGCTGCAGAAAATTGATTTCGAGATTCCAATGCCAAATGCACATTTTAGGGTCTCTAATACCAGAAAAGTGTTGGGTTGTTGTTTTTATTCTCTGCCCCCCCCCCCCCTAAAATCTATCTGCAAACAAGCACCCAAAGTATTCTTAGGAATTTTGCAAATAGGAAAGTTCCTCATTCAGTTTGTACTGTCTATTATTATTATTTTTTAAATTTGGGAGTATCCTGGAACATTTTCAAAATATCCCAACAATGACTCCAAATTTTTTCGCTAAATTTCTTGTAAAATAAAGAAAAGAACAAAGATTTTGTATGAATCAAATTTCAGTGTTAACTCTTGAATTTTCAAACATTGGATAAGTGAAATTTTTACGGCGTCTTCCTACTACTACAATAATTAAGTTAAGAGTCTCAAAGCAAAATTTGTTCTCTACAATTAGTTCTTTAAGTAATTTCATGTACATTGTTTTGAAAAACCTAATAGTTTTGGTGCACTTTTGAATGAAATTTGAGCAATATTAAAACGATTTTCTCAGAAATCTTCCAAATTTTTTCTTGAAACTTTTTGTTTGCGTAGAGTGAAATGAAATAAATTACATAGCATCAATGCCATGCTGATATATTCTTTTGATTTTTCAAAAATTACATAAATATTATTTACTTCTTAAACAATACTCATGGAGTTAACTTTTATATTACTGTCATATTTTATACATTATTGCATTGTGATCTCACATGCTTCAAAAGATTACCTATGAAGTTTCCCAATAACTGAAAAGTTTTCTGTGAAAATGAACTTAAAATTGCACCTTCAATCAAAACACTCAAAAGACAATGTCTTATAAGAATGGTTCCATGTATTTCTATGAACATTTGCTTATAGGGCCAGGTTTTACACTTTAATATTTTTTTCTTTCCCGTATACACGGAGTGATATACGTAGTATAGGGAAAGTTATGTAATGCTGCGCGAAAAAAGGCCAATTTTCGGCGGAAAAAAATTAATTGCCAGGCCATGAAAACGAAAATGTGGATAAAACCAGTTGCTAAATTAAGAAAAAAATCCCCTAACATGTGCTGTAACCAGAAACCCTGTTTTCCAGGTCCTTGATACCGAAAAACCAATTGAAAGGTAAACGTCCGATCTGTGAACACGGCTAGCGCCCTAAACTATACGTACGATTTCTTCCAAAATGGATATTCCCAGGTCGATCTGGTTCTAGTCAAAGCTTTGAGATTTTGAAAAAGATTCTTCAAAATTTGGGGGTACTTTTAATGAAGCTCCCCGGGGATTTTCAAAATTTTCTCAAAAAACGGCTCCAAATTTTTTTCTTTAAATTTCTTGTATGAATAGAGTAAAATACACTTATTAACATGGCATAGGTCCAATTTTCACGGATAACTCTGAATTTTCGAAAAATTGTGAAAGTTTGAATTTTTTCGGCGTCTTTCTCCAACTACAAAATTGAAGATAGAGATTTTTTCTTCAAATAAAATTTGTTCTGCATGTTGAGTTCTTTCATAAAGGTCATGTAAATGTTTTTCAAAATTTTAGTAGTTTTCGTGCAATATGTGAAATTTAAAAAAATTACAAAAACAAGATTTTCTCAAAAACGGCTCCAAATTTTTTCTTTGAACTTTTGGTAGGGATAGTGGTAAATGTACTCTATCAGATGACACAAAAGCCATATTCCTCTATATGTTGGTGTTTTCAAAAATTACAAAAATGTAAATTTTTTTCACATGTTTCTCACATCGATAATATTTACATTAGCGGCGATTTTTTCACATTATTATATTTACGAGTACATGTGCTTTAAATAACGTCAAGTAAAGTTTCTCGAAAACACAACCGTTTTCTGTGAAAAGTAGCTCAAAATTTCGCATTTTCAGAAACGCTCAAACGCCATTTTCTCATATATTTTCTGTGTATTACATGTCATTATTGTGACTTTATATAGCTGTTTTCAAAGGGGTTATAATTGTCTTTAAGTTGATATTTGTTTGTAAATATCTAGTTTTCGTTTCAAATTCTGTACCGTTTGTAATGAGTAAAATATTTGTTGCATGGTTTTAGAATACTCTTCTCTAATCGTGGCCCCATGAAATACATTTCTATATTGTCCAGGTTATGAAACTTCTTTTTCCAGTACAAGTTAACAATACTTTTTTATTATATTTTTATGCAGTTGTAGAATTCACATAGTTTATGAAAAAACTGCGATGGAAACAGTGAGTTATTCACTTCTTGGTTGAATTGATGTTTTTAAATGATAGCCAAGATGTTAGTAGCAATATTTCAATACTACGTAGCTGTTTTACAATAATGCTGGAAAGTATGTGCTGTTGTTGCACCACGAGTTAGTATACAAATAATTTTTCAATTTTCGCACTCCAGCAAACTGGCACTCTGACTCTCCAAAACCCCCTCTGTTCCTCGTTACAAATCAAGGAAAGTTACATAATATTGCAAAGAGTAGGGTTTTACTTGCCAAATCCGGTATTTTCACACAACTTTCCTTTGCTTTCTCAAGACTAAAATCCTTTTCTAATATTTTTGTGACTATCAAGGAAAGCTAAAAGCTAACTCTGAAGTAAAATTGAATAATTACTTCAAATATTTTTAAAGAAGTATGTATTGTTCCAAGAACATCTCTCTATAGTATTGAATAAACTTTTATTGAAAATGTATTTCCAACAACAATTGCGTTATTTTTGTTTGATATGATGTAAGTACATTAGAAGTTACATTTATATATTTTTTGAACAAATAAACACATTTCATTAACAACTTTCCTTCTTAATGGAAAGGATGGACAAATGGATAGAGAAAGGGTGGGGTTTAACATGCGAGAGATCTGACTCGGTGACGCTAGTTGGGCATATTCGCAAGAAGTAGAAGAATATTTTATTGCTTATAGATTTACAGAAAGTATCAAACAAAGTCTGTCTAGAAGTTAATAATAATTTCAGTAACAATTTCATTTTTTTTAACTGCATCCACTTACAGTAATAATTTAACAAGTTTACTTAAGTTGATAAATAACATGTTAAAAATATGTAATTGATTAAAATAAACATTTAATTAATTTAAGTTATAACAGAAATTACATTCAATTACATAACTTACAGTAATAATTTGATATGAATTATTACATATGAATGATTTGAATTTACATGATGAATTAAATCAGGGCTGTCAAACTGAGCACGTACGTGCTCGAAGCGCGCTTGCGCTCTGCAAGGGCACGCAGTGCCCGCGGGGAAGGTAAGTTCGCGCACCGATTTCTCAGCCAGGGATGCACAGAAGGCAGTCATGGCGAGACGCAAGACGTGTAACAAGTTTCAAGTAACAAGTTTGTAACAAGTTTCAGTACAAATGGACTCTTGATTTCGTGTACAGCGAGTGTGGAGGTGATGCACTTTGTTTAATAAATGTTCATTTCTCTATAATTTTTGAAGTGGTTTATTATGTGTATTTTCACCCGAAAGATATGAACATTGTATTTCTTTAAATGTTTACTTTCAATAATAATGTTTTTATGAAATTATGATATATAATACTTATATTGAAATAGTACATATTTTGGTTTATATTTATTTTCTTAAAAATATTCATTTGAGTTATTTGTAATTAGAGTTAATAGTTCTCATGTATTGCATTCTCTAACACTAAGTAGAAATGTGCGTTAATATTTCCTTGCTGCAATGATCAGTGCTTCTGTAACTGCAGTTTCTGTTTACATGTCAATTTCCATTAAAAAGTTTGGTAAAAAGTAATAAATGTCTATGATATACCAACCCGTGTTTTTGACCCAACTCGCCGCATTCGTACGAAGTTTTCTCATCCCTGCTTGTGAGACGAGTGACTTCGCTAAGCTGTCATCGCCGCGTGCCCCAAACCTTGGCGAAGGCCATTCGCGTGCTCGTTCGTCTGACAACCCTAAATTAAATGATTAATAAAACATGTAAGTGCTCACAATAAATATTAAAAAAATGCATTATTTTAAACAACACAAAAGTCTCGTTAACAAATTAAAAATAACATTAACAATACATTGCATTAATAAACTAGCAGATTATGATACAGTGGCAAATAACTTACAAGTAGAGCAATTCTATTATCTTACAATAGAAGTTTAATTAACTTACAATGACTTGAATACATTAGATGTTAATAATAATTGTGTTTACAATACCCTGACATATAATTACATTATTTACTACATTACTAAATAGTACATTGCCTTAGTGAAGTAAATGACTGGTACAAAGAGTGGTCACTTCTGTAGCGGTAGATGGTTTTTAATTATTGAAAAGTAAAAGCAATTCAGGTATGTTCTAAGGGCATACTAATAAGGTTTAAGCAATATTTTGAAGTAATTATTATCAGCTAATTTTATGGTAACAGTGCATTTCTCCATAAGGCTCTTGTTAATTTTCCTTTCAAATTACCCGCGGGACTACATACTTCGTGTAAGAACCAACTTTAACTGAATGAAATTATTCGATGCCAAAAGGTGAAGTTTTAGGATTTTAAATATTTACAGTTTGAATAGATGCGATTATTGTACCAGTAACGCTTAACAAGAAGCGGCACACAAAAAGAAGCTTACGGAAAATGGTAAGGAGCAGAGAGAGCTGCTAGGGCAAAGAAACTATACTTGGGTTTTCATTTCTTGGCGCGTGGGGTCTTATCTTCTGGATGGAATACCTCACGGTATTTCGCATCGTTTTCGGTCGTACCGCTAAGAGCCCCATGATCGCCAGCACTGCTCGATACAGCCGCGATCATGCGACTCCGACGACCGAAAACGATGCGAAATACCGTGAGATATTCCATTCTGAAGAGAAGACCCCATGCGCCAAGAAATAAAAGCCCAAGTATATTCGTAATCTAATGTGATCCAATGAGAATCATGCAAGTGGACATCCATCAGTGACGTAGATTTTTCCACGTTGGAAGTGGTTGGAAGGTGGTTGGGGTTGTGCACAGTGGATTTTACGCAGTGTACGGTGACGAAAATTTGTGGATTTTGAATGTAGAAACGCATTGAAAGTATTTTTCAGAAATGACAATGCGTGAATTTTAACATTGTACACCTACATTTTCTGTTTTTTCGTTAGGATGATGTGAAAAAGTATATTTAATAGAGCTGCGTCGAAGGAACGGAGATGTACTGACGAAACGTGAACCTTAGCAGATTGTTGCGCATTGAAGGCGACATGTCGCGAGAACCTTTTCAATAACAAGGCTATTTGTGGAACACAAAAACGTAACATTACTGGTCATCATAAGTGTAAGGTTTTGAAAGGGATATAGTATTTTTATGAAATAATTGTAGTACACAAGCCTTACCATGGCCTTGCCCAGCGATGTGAGTTTAATGGATTTCATTTTGGAAAGAGAAGATCCTCTTCTGGCATTGACCGAAAAGGATTTGAATGGAAAAACAGAATTTAATGACAATAATGAAATCAATGTAAGTTAATTTGAATATTTCAATAATACAAAATAAACTTTGTGAAGGTACATGTAGTGTAATTTCTTGAAAAAATACCTAATGTCATATTTTAGTGTCAACAGCGATATTCTTCATATAAACGAAGTAAGAATAATACTAATGTCAAATGTTGAATGGGTGGTGGTGTACCATTCTAATAAGTTATTCTAACCTTACGTTTGATGCCAAAAAAAAATTGTTAATAGTTTGATCTTTAAAACTGTGTGCACTGATAACTTTTCATATTTTACAGACAGAAAATTGGGCTACTAATGCAGATGATTTGTTGGATTCAATGCTTAAATTTGAGGACCCATCTTTTGAGATGCTCAATGATGACCTCCTTCCTGACTTTTCAATGGCAAACAGTAGTTCTTCAGACAGTGGATTGTCAAGTGATCAACAGATGTCCCCTCGGCAAATTGAGCCAGATGATGAAGATATACATGTTCTCAATAGTGAAGATATGAGCCAAATTCAAAGTGAAATAGAAGTCGAATCATCAGTATTAAGTAGTTTAGACTCTGAAAGCATTCAGGTTGAAAATGATCAAGCAGTTATAAGTAATTATTATTATTATTGATTTATTATTATCATTATTATTAATAATGTAAAGTAATGTAATTAGTAAACATTTTTGTTTTTAGTTATAGCTACATTTTTATGTTGTTGTTTTTTTCCATGACTAATAAAATTTTTGTTTTTATAGATGTGTTGTCAGTACCAGAGCAGTCTAATGTATCTTCAATTCTTTCCAATCCCCATAATAAGCTTTCTGCATCCAATGCAACAGTACTTAGAGTAACACCAATATCTGGAAACCCACGATCATTATTGCTACCTGTAAATTTAAAAAATGTGCGTGACATAAAAACAATTAAGGTCATTAATTTGTCAAGAGCAAGCAAGTTGGAGAGTGAATTAACGACTCTTCCAACTAAAGTAACTCCCATGAAGACTGAGACTTCAGAAGATGAATTAAATTGCGAAGGTGTGAAATCTCAATACCCACGACTACAGCTCACAAGTAAGTTTCTTATTCACCATAAATCAGTCAGATATGAAAAAGATAATTAGATGGCCAGGAAAAGTTTGAAGTTTGTTATTGTATTTCTTTCAGTCCACTTGATACTTTTTTGAATAAACTATCGAAGGTGTTATTATATATTAGTGACCTAAGAGATGTAACCGTATATCAATTTTTAGTATTTAAAACTTGGGCTACATGGAACTTGGCATTGTGAACCATATGTTAGTGTAAATTTTAGATTTTATAGTAAGTTCTTTTATTCAGTTTGAATTGAGGCTATGCTCAGTGGCAAATATAATGGGAACAATAAGATTAAGCAAATTCATTCTAATTCATAGCAAAGTTCCTAAGTAGCCATTACATGTAAGTTGTGTTTTGGTATAGATGAAGAAAAAAGGCTGTTACAAAAGGAGGGCGTGAGGCTACCCACTCACTATCCTCTTACCAAACATGAAGAACGAGAACTCAAAAGAATTCGTCGGAAAATACGCAATAAAATATCAGCTCAAGATTCTCGTAAAAGGAAAAAAGAGTATATTGATGGACTGGAAGATAGGTACTTAATAACATATATATCATATTTTACAATGATTCAAATAACCTGTATTTGAATGAGTCATTAATGTTATAGAGTGAAGCAGTGCACAGAGGAGAATGTGCAGTTAGTAAAGCGAATAAAGGCTTTACAGACACAAAACCAATCACTGACTGCCCAACTCCATAGACTTCAAGCATTGGTTGCTCGAAGTACTGCAAAATCTGTGCAGCCTGCTACATGCCTTATGGTGTTGCTACTGTCATTGGCACTTGTGATGGCACCCAATCTGAGACCTGGGGCAAAACCTGATATATCAGATCTTGCAGAAATAAGTGAACAAGCAGCTGAAGAAGGAACATCTCCAGTTGTCTCAGGTAATTATTTTTTCTGTTCTTTGAACCATTCTCAAGTTTTTCTCTTAAAAATTAATATTTTTATAACTTTGCTTGAATAGAGCAGAATACCATTATAGAAATGGTGCTAGTTTGAAGTGTCAAAGATGTTTTCAAATTTTGCGGAAAAAGTCTCCTAATTTTTTGATTGAACTTTGCCCTTGGACACAATAAAGGAAGCTTTAAAAAAAATGCACATTTCATTGAAATATAATAATGAATTTTCAAAAATTGCAAAAGTTGACATTTTTGATGCATCTTCCTACAACTACAGTGTTAAAGACAGATATTTTTCTTCTGAATAAAATCCTTTCTTCAAAATTAGATCTTTTAATGAGGACATGCAAATTTTTTCAAATTACGAATAGTTTCCATGTAATTTTGAGAGAGATATAGACAGTATTGAAAAATTCTAAAAACAAGATTTTCTTAAAAACCGCTCCAAAATTTACCTTTAAACGTTTTTTTTTGTCATACTCCTTTGAAATGTGATGCAATCGATCTATGCCATTTGTTTTTAATAAATTGATTTAAATTACAATGATGGTGAGTCAACTATTTAGATCATTAGATTAGAACATTAGATCAGGTGCGGTTTTATTCCCCCTCATGATATTTTCCCCAGCGAGGAACCGTCCCAGCCGGAACATACTACCACTTGTTCCAACATATGCGATATTGTTGTGAATTAAATATGTGTGTAGTGGGAGAGGAAGGGACAAGGATGCAGAAAGAAAGATGAAGCACAATCCAAGATATGTTTGTTAAGGTACTGCTCCAGTATTTGCGTGGTAGTGATTGCAGAGACTATGGAAAACTGCCGATCAGAGCAGCCAGTTGCTATAATTCTCCATGCAGTGGTTAAATTTTAAATTTGACTCAACAATCGAGCATTTAATAGTGTCAAAAACCATTACCATTGGGTCTCGAATGTTAGAACCTCTTGGTAAACAGTTATGCAGACATTACGTAGAAACAATGTTGGAGTTATAAGGCTGGATTTCTGAATTGCAACCCCCTCCCCAAACACGTCACCGGTGAAGCAGTGAGGCTTTTCACATGCTTGTAACTAACATTGTATATTCCATGTCCACATTCTGTATTTTGTTTAAAACAAATTTTATGTTTTGTTTGGTGAAGTCTAGGGTTCAATTACTGCTGTAGAGGTAGAACATTCGTTCAGCTGCACAGTGTCCCTGTGAAGGTCTGATGGGCCACATGTGTTCGAAAATTTGAAAATGAATGTTGGAATATTATCGGGCATTTTTATTTTACAGATCTTTGAAAATTTAAATACATATATATGTAGATTTTTGTGTTTTTTTTATTACAATAAATTCTGTTCCCTACTCATAAAACCTCACTATTTTTAGTGATGTGAAACTTTTTTTTATGTTGTCTAGAGTTGAAATGAGGTGACATTCGTTTTATTTTCTCTCTATTCTGACTTTTTCAGAAATATTACCAATTATATTTTCAGAAGAATCTTGCACATGCTAATGTTTAAATATTTTTTTACACTTCTCCCTTTTCTTGTAGAAAAATAAAACTACACTTAAATTAAACCTAGAAAAATGTTATTTCGTATAATGTAAATATAATTTTTATAAACCTATTATTTAAGTATTTAAAGTATATTTTAATTTTTAAAATACAAATAAACATCACATGTAGCCAACATTTAAATTAAATTTGCAGGTTTGCAGGTTTCTGACACTACATCCAAACACAATGCTAGCGTGACTTACGTCATGTTCTGAGTCTGTCAAGGGTTCAGTGATTTGAAAATAAAAAAACCTATAGAAGGCGCAAAGAAATTACATAGTTTTATTTGTTTATGAAGCAGTCAATAAGCAATGTTTAATGTAAAGTGAAGCAAAAGGAATATCATTTTAATGTACTGAATCTATACTCTATTTGTATAATTATATTGTCCATTTAATATTAAATTAAATCCGTCTAATACTTCACGATTTGAATTTTATTGGTAATGAAGGTCATAATACATAGCCGGCATGTTGTAAGATGTGGAGAAATATTTCTATTTGTCTATTGCTGTCTTGCCTATTGGCACATGCTTGGGAGCGACACACCACAGTCGCTGCAGCAAAACAGGAAGTCGAAATTTGTATTGTAACAATTTCTCAGAAACCTCCTTACGTCCTTCTTTGAGACGTGCCAGAGTTTTGTAGATCATTCCAGAGAATACAATGGTAGTTTCGCAATTTTTAAATTGCCAGGTTAAGGAAAAAATTAAAAACATAAAAATAAAATAAGTCAAAAATTGGATTTTAAAATTCTTGGTGGTTTCAAATGCACATCAAATGAATATCTTTTGTTCTTTGATCTTGCAAAATATTAAATTTCTATCACAAATACAACCTAAGTTACAAACATTTAACGTTAGTGATGCAATCATTTTTCAAAACAAAAAAGCAACAAAAAGGGGATAAAATGAAAAAAGTGTGTTTATACACTTAATATAATAAAAAAATTTAAATGCCTGAGACATCAAGATCAAATTTTCCTAATAATTGGTGCATTTTTTAGCCATATTAGGTTTAATAATGCTCATGGTACACTCTGTCAAAGCTGAGAGATTTCATCAGTTGTGATGTAAGTGTGGAGAGTTCTTGCAATAGAGGTGTACTTATGGAATGTTCCAAGAGGAAGATTTGATCATGATATGAAAACACATGTAATAAAAAATTGGTGTGCAGTTTGTAGTTGAGGAGAAAACATCACCCCAATTTCAGTTCACAAGCTGCCCTCTTTCAGAGAGAAAACTTGTTGACTTGAGGTGTCTAAGGACACCATTGGAGAAAAATTATCAAAGCAAAGGACGCTCGTGAAGTTTGATCAAAACCACTTCAAATGAACAACTTAAGCTGTTGGATATGTTATTAACGAAAGAAAGAAGCCTTGATTGCATCAATCAAGGCTTCTTTCTTTGTTCAAGTGAACTCAACTCGCAACTTTTTGGTTTGGACTGTTCTTTAAAAGAATATCTCTGCCCTTATTAACCACGAAATTGGCGGAACTGACAGTTGCGTTGATAGGCATCACATAGTACTCACAATAGCTGACATTACAATGAATGAGAGAAGGAATCATATAAGCTACTTAGGAATTCTGTGGTGAACATTTGTTGAATCTCGTAAATATTGTTTGAATAAAGAACCATTAAAAAGATATTAAAATCATGAAATCAATGAAAAATGCCTTAAAAATTATGTAAAAAGGTTTTAAAAAACTGATCAACAAAAAATACAAAAAAGTGACAAATAAAAATGGGTCATTTCATTTTGTCATAACATGAAATGAATTTCTATACTAATTAAATGGCATTGTTCTAAAGAAAAAAATGACATTTCATAAAATCTGCCCCCTCCTCATACCCGTGATTAAGCTTACTTAAATTTTGACATTTGCAAAATTGTAATTGATTTAGTATTTCTTATTGTTTTAGGACCATCACGATCTTTGCTCTTTTGTAAGACTTCAATTGGAGAGGAAGGATGCCATTTGGGAAAAGAAGAGCTGGAGAATGTGATACATACACGTTTGGAAGACCATGATTATGGTCCTCCAGCATCAAAGTATGCTCGAATTATACCAGAACGCACAATGCCGTCGACTCCTGATGTTCATCCTGAAAGTGCTGGACCAGGTCCAGGCATTGCTGATGATATCATTATGACTGAACCTTTTTCTCATGAGCTACGTGTCAATATTTCAGATAAAGGAGGTCCCCGTACAGTTACACTACAAGTGCCTGCAGAAAAATGACTCTGTCAAGCATAACATACTAGATTAGTTTAAAAGTTTCCAATTAAGATGGTGTTTTCAGAATTCTACAATTTGTACATGGTATGTATTGCTTACCATCTACAAGGCAATTTTTGAATGTAAAGTAATATATTTTCCTTAGGAAGGATAATTCGTGCAAATAAGGATTAATTATTAAGATTAGAAGAAAATGAGGTAGCTCGTTGGATGGTTATTGCAGCATGTAATAGTTATGAGATCAAAATTCTCACTCTTGAAAATTAATCATTGCTTGTAAATAGTTGCAAATGTGTGAGAGAAAAAACTGACATTAATTTTCGATGTCTGTTTGATATTGAAAAAAAACGCTCTTTTAAAATGAATTTTGATTCTGTAGAGAAATGTTTTATTACCTATGGAAAAGTGAGACATTATATTGATTGCTTCCTTGTGCAAAACATATACAAGAAGGTTTTTTCTTTTCTTTTTTATTTGTATGAGTGTGTGTGTGTGTGTGCGTGCGAGTCTGTGTGCGCGTGCATGCGCACACACATGTGCACACATTCTAGCGTTTGTTGAAAACTGAAGTTATATTAGAAAAGGTAGATACTGAAATGTCAAAAGCAAATATATTTAATTTGTAAATAGTTGTTCATGTAGGCAATGATGCTGACTATTATTTCTTGTCTGAAGTATTGCTTTATGAAACAATAATGAGCAGGCTTTTGAAATGCATGTTATACGTTATGTACAAGGCTTCTCAAAAGTATTAGATATTTGTAGAACTGTATATTATTTGCTACTTGATCATGCCTGAATATCTCATTTTTAGTTCAAGAATTGTGGAGTGAATGACTATTGTGGTAACACTTACCTAATGTATCAGGAAAATTGTGATGGTAACAACGGCCCATTTTGTATTAAAACTTTCACATTTATGAATCAAATATTTGTTAATCAAAAGGTCTCCCATTGTTTCATAGTAGAAATGGTTGTATATTTATTGTGCACAAATATTTTACCAGAATTTTCTGTGTGCAGTCAAATACAGATACATTTCTTCATACTGGTGTATTTAATGTTTTAAGCTGTTTCCCATCATTAATTTTGAATGGATTTTTTAACAATATTTCATGACCTAATTCATAGAATTTCTCTGAAATGTATAAAGTCTATTGCATCATACTTTTCTCCTATTGCTGAGAAAGCAAATAAGTGTTTCATTTCTTACAAATGCATGCTTATGAAAAGTAATATAAGAATTGTACTTCATTCAAAGAACTTTTTGAGCTTTAATCTGTATTGGATGCCGGTCCAAATAAAAGTATGTAAATTTTAAATAGAATGGAATTTTTCTAGAGTCAACTCACCTTATTTTAGATATGAAGCAGACTGTACATTTTCTAAAAATTTAAATATTCAGATTTCATGCAATGATAAATTAGTGCTGCAGAATCCTACGTCCATATACTAATTAGTTTTGTATTCTTCAATTTGGGACTATGATTTCGGTATTGCACCACCCATTTCCCACCCTTATCGATGCCTAAACAACCTACCAGGTTCTTTTGTACCAAATGCTCCTCTGGGAACATTCCCAGTAAAAGAGCATCATGACACTCCCTGAACATCGCCTAGTCCTATTTCCTGTATCTTTACACATTTCCCATAGTATGCTATGTAACCTTTAGCTTATCTGTCTTGTACCCCAACTAGGTGTATCAATACAGTCAGTGCTGCTTTAACATATGGGCGAACCCGGCAGCAGCTGGGAGCCTCATTCTCTTAGGGGGCCTCAAAAATATTAATACAAACATGTTCAAGAATTATATTATTTTATTTATTTATTTATTGGTAAAAATATTGAGTTTACTGCTTCATTATAATAAGTTCGAAAATATCGGAGTCAAGTTAATCTGTATCTAATTGTCAAGCATATCTTATCAATGCGTTAATCTGCGGCTCGCTCTGAAATAATAAATGCCAGCTCAACTGACTTCAGTCAAGCGCGAGTGTTCGGATCTCCGCTCCCAGCTGTGATGGGAGTTATCACAGGAAGAGTATAACTTATATTGGGAAGGGGAGGTGTAGAGTGAGTACTGGGCAGTCAGTGCCTTTGGTGAAAGGAAGCGAATAGCTTTCAGAATGGTTTGAGGAACGCATCGTGTATCGCAGACTTGATGGCAAATCCCCAGTAAGGAAAAGATGTGAATTGGGCACAACAAATGTGTTTATCTTTCATAGTAATTTTCTTAATTACAGAAACTGTGTAATATTAATTTACATGTACAAAAAAAACATACAAATTTCTTTAGCTATTCAAGCATGGTTCATAATAAAAAAGGTTCTAGAAGTATAATACAATAAAAAGCCAAATATAGTACATTTTGTAGTACAATTATTTGATCCGAAATAAATTTTCATTTGGTTAATTCCCCATAAATGCCCCATTTTCATAGGTTCATGCCCCACGAAAAGTGCATATCTCTCTTTTCTATTGTTAATGCTTTTATTGTTCGCACTTTTTAACAAAAACCCATTATACCTTTTTTAATTCAAATTATATTACCAATTTCGAAATTTCTTGAAATTCGAATTTCCATTTAGCAAAGATAGATTTAATGACTGGAAATGTGCTCTGAAAGCTGCTTCAGAACATGAAAATAGTCAAGAACATATAAATTGCTTGTTAAGTTATTGTAGTCAATCAAAAACACTCTGGCGAGTAGATACACAGTTGATCACCCAAGTCAATAATGAAAGACAATGCTGAAATAGGTGTTGAAATGAGTTACTGGAGTAATTAATTCTTAGTATCAAGAGGACTCCTTTTAAGAGGTTCTGACAAAAGAGTTGGTTCAGTAAAAAATGGAAATTATTTAGGTATTTTGGGAACTTATAAGTCAGTTTGATCCATTCTTACACAAACATGCAAAGTAATATGGTAATGCAGGGAAGGGATGCCATCGTACTTGTCAGCCACCATTTATGAAGAGTTTGTAGAAATAATGGGAACTAAAGTTCTTTCAGTAATCATTTTTGCTATTCGAAAGCAAATACTTATTCCCATTCATGGGCATAATGCAGAATATCTTATAGAAGTTATGACACCCTTCTTAAGAACCAATACATAGGTATCCTGAATTGTAGGAATCAGTCTTATGACAAGTTTTTCTCTAATCCTCGAGGCTTAAGTCTTGACGACTGATTTGTCATATCTTGTGAGTCCAAATCAAAAGTGAAATCAGTTGTGAAAGAATATCATGATGAACAAGGTGTCAAATAAAACGTAGCTCCATTCTTGCATTTGCTGATAGTGGATGTGGTAATGTGGAACTTTTGGGAAGAGAAAAGTTCAGAGTACAGACATTCCTACCAATAATAGACACTTTGGTTTCCAGTTTAAAACCCCGAAGTAAAGCATATTATGCATTGTTGATAGGTTTGGTATTTTGGAATGCCTGCACGAGTTAAAGAAATCAGAAATTTCAAAATATTGCGAAAACCTTCACCTGAGGCCTCTACTTCTTTGCTTGGCATTGATGTCCTTTATTTATTGGTAGTAATGCAGCTATTATTTGTAGGGGTGTATTTATCACTGAATGATGTACATGCACATGTGCAATTTGTGTTGGGGGTCTCAGAAGTTCTAGAAACGACCCTGATTACAGTTCCTTAATTACACAAGGTTTCACAAATATTTGCTAGTTATGAAGATTAAACCATTTTGTAAGGACTAGAACAGGGGTCCCCAAATTGTGGCCCAAGGGCCACATCTGGATGTGGCCTGCCAACCCAAACATAATCTAATTCATTTTAATCATAACACAGGTTATGGAAACTGACTTTCATGTCAGATATTGCTATATGAATTGCTGAAATGAAATTAATCAAAATGCAAGCAGAAAATACCTCATATGTAACCTATACCCTCATATAAAGGCATTTACTAGAGCTCTGCAATCAGGCGAAAACAACCTCTTGAGACTCTGGCTCCGCGCCGACGCTCGCCGAAGGGAGGGGGACTTTGCTCGGGGGGGAAGAGATAGCTGTTTATATATAACGGACATTTCGACCGGCCGCCTTGCTGCTCCCGCCGAGAGCTCGAGCGCTCGGCCGTTCGGCCCCTCGACCGGCGTCGAACTGCTCGGTAGCTTCGCCACTCAATGCATGTACGGGATAAAAAGTCGCCGCACGTAGTGATCGCAAAACTCTTTCAATTCATTGTAATAGAAAGAAAATACAATTTCAATTAAACGATTAATTTGTTGATAAGTAGCAATTTATCGATTGATTGGAAATAATTTTATAGAGACAAAACAACACATTTTTTGAAAGAATTAAGGCAAACAAAGAGTCTGAAAATAAATTTAAACCTTTATTGCATGAATTTTTATATTTTTTTATATTATAGTGCTTAAGGGAAACTAATTCGTTTCGTACCAATTGTAATGCCATTTAAGTTTCTTACAAACCCGAATATAAAGCATATTTATTAAATACAATGAATATTTGGTCATAATTTCACGAGTATATAAGAAAAACGGGTAGATTTTAAGAACAGGGTTCGGCTCCTATTGACGTGCACGATTCGGTTCCGAACGAGTCATTCGCGGCGCCGCCACAGTGTGCACACGGCCACGTGGCCAACGCACTTCGTGTAGAATCGTGACGCTTCGCTACCCGTGTCCAAGTTGAGGACGAGGCTCGGGCCTTCGCCCTCGCGTTAACATAAAACATCCTTGAGTCTGTCCAACGCATAATTACCAACGCATTTTGCATTTACCATTGTAATTCTCCATTACACATTCGCACCACACCCCACAATGCACAATGCAAGCAGTGCTCCCTGAGTGATTCGTTCTCGTGGTGGTCCGCGCGAGTGAACCGTGCGCCGTTGTTTTAGTGAGCCGAACCCTGTCCCTTAAAATCAGCACGAAAAACGCATGTGCTAAGCAAAAAATGAGGTGGGTACTATTTTCCTTGCGTCAAAACGTCTTGTCATTGGGCGTAATAATTTATTGTTATAGTTATAGTTTAAATATTACAATAAATAATAGCTATTAGTTATAGTTTATTTATTATAATATTAATAGTTAATGTAAGCCGTTTTTCATGGCCTCTGAATTTGTCGACTCGGTCGGCGGCCAAACAACAGCGGTCACAGCACATCAGCCTATTCAACTCAAATATTCAAAATACATTATTTACTATTATATACACACGTTTAACATTATTTCAAATTCGGCAAAAGTATGTATTCACGAAATGATGCATATAAAGTTTTATATGTACGAGTACAATATTTTTCAATTACATAATTATTTTTCGTTTCAATACAAAATAAGCGATTAATTGTAATTAAAAAATCGTAAAAACCGAAATTGTGAATCATTGGCTACTGTGGAGTAGTATTGAAGCTCCACGAGACCCCCTTCCTTTGGATGAACTACTGTGAACAGCGTGGCAGGAAGCAATAACAAAGTTTGCGCGTAGTGACTCGGTGGCCCCCACGCAGCGCACCATCGCCTTTGCGACGAAATTTCCAGGAAAGGACAGGAAGCAGTTGAAAGAGAAGGGTCGAGATATGTGCACAAAGCTTTCCTCGAAAGATATTGAGAAGCTCGCAAGATTATAAAACTAAAAGTACAAAACAATGCTAGGCACCCCGCGCGCCTACTGCCGGGTTAAGAAACTAAGACCTGCGTTTCAAATGCCAGAAAATTATTACAACAACAACAAAAATATTTGGAAAAAGCCAACAAAAATACGAAATTGGAAGGGAAAGGTACAAATATATATCATTGCACTTGCATCTAAATTTAGCAGAGCATTTGTATTTACATAATATAAAATGAAGGAAAATTAACGATTTTATGTTCATTAGAATAAAATAGGCAATTTCCGAAACATCCGATACCTAGTCATTACAAAGAACGTAATTTATCTCTAGAACTTTTGAATGCCTTTTCTTTGAATTCATAGGCAGAACTGCAACAGATCCACTTGAGGTTCTCCAGAGCGTCCGAGGAGTCGAGTTTTAAAGCTTTTTATATTTTTTATGTTACAACTTATTATTTGAAAATTAATATTAAAATTCGTCTATATATTAAATTTTGAAAAACCGAAATTATTGGTCATTTATTTTAAAAATAGTTCAATACCCCTTCCTTTTCCTGAAACTTGGCATTAGATATTTACTCCAACGTGTCGGCCGATTGTTACGTGGCGCAGTTCGCCTGAACTACGGTGTAAGAGATATAGGTGGGTTCACTCCCAGTCTAAAACTGAAGCTAATGTGAGGCTAGTTCTCACAGTTCTCGCTATGTAAGCGCTGCGAACGACTTGGGCATATTTGGGACAAGATGGTGATCCATTTAATAGCTTTGTAACCTCTGGTGGAAGCCACTAAATCGCGAGACGCCATCATGAATGCCCAACTCGATCGTGCGCACCGTACGGAAAAGCGAGGAAGTAGCCTCAAACTGGCTTCAAAAATTTTGTCCAAAAGGCGGCTAGTTGACACACCTATATATCTTAAAACGTGGCCTGAACGGGGTCCGCCGGTTGTCGACAACTGGCAGTCTCGGTCGGCCGCCGGCTCCCGGTGTCCGCAACCGGCTGTGAAGGGCAGTCGAGCGCGTGGTCTCCAGCGTTGCCAGGTCGGCGGGATTCCCGCTAAATGTAGCGGTTTTTCGAAGTACTTCGCAGGAAAAATTTGTCCTTCGCGGGCAGCGGGAAAAACAGCGGATTTTATTGACAGTCGCGGAAATTCGGCGGATTTATAAATTGAAGATTTTATGCTTGATAAATTTAAAAAAATTAAAACTGAACAAGTTATTTATTTCATGAGCAATTTTCCTTTTTAATTCTATATGTGTTTATTTTTTGTTTGAAGTTATATTCTTAGCTTTCATGCTGTAACAATGTAACAAAAATCTGTTTATGTTATGTCGGGCTCCTGGCGACGAAGTAAAGTTTCAAGTGGATTGAAATTTGATTGTATCAATTGACAATTCGTTTCGGTTTAAGAAGAGTTGGAAAATGTTGCCATAATTATAGGTTCCCAGAGAAGCTACTGCAACAAGTAAATGCGAATGAAAAATATAAGTCAGATTTAGAAAATCACGATGATTTAACCGTTTTGTTAGATTTTGTACGAGTATGAACAAAAGCTTATCAATTAAAGTGTTGAATAAACTGAAATTTTAACTTTCGTTGAAACTAAAAAGTTTATATAATTTTAATCTACGTTCATTTATATAATTATATAACATAATGTATGTTTATACAATATTTTATTTGCTACATTTTCATAAATTTAAAGTAAATTAATAAAATTGAATAAAATGTTACATATACAAATATTTTTGAGTTATTTTCCTATTTGATATTAAAAGTTTTGTTGTAATATGTTTCTTTATGTACTATTATTATTCGCGGTTCTTTAGCGGAAAATTGTTTGAATTCGCGGGATCTTTGTGGGAATTTTAAACGACATCTAGCGGGTTTTTAGCGGGAAATGGAATCAGTGTGGAGGATCTTGATCGTCCGCACCTGGCAACACTGGTGATCTCGAGAGAAGAGAGGTGAGTGATCGCTGGTCGATAAAAATCGCGGAGAATGCAGACCTCTAGCATTTACACATAAATTATTAATTTAAAAAAAAGAGATTGCTACAGATCATTTTCTCACTACCCTAGTTGTAGGTTACTAAATGTTGAAAAAGGTTCTGAGTTCCCGCTTCTTTTTCGTTTGAAATCTTTTCAGATGTGAAAATGCAGTTCGAAAATGGATTCACTGACTTCAATGATAACTCCAGAGGCACAGCCATTTTCAAGTGATACTGAAACAGACCCAGTAGCTATACAAATGGAAATTATTTACCTAAAAGCTGATGGTGCAATTCAGGGCAAATTCCAGGAAAAAAAATTGATTGAATTCTACAAACTCCTCCCAATGGACCTTGATCCAAAAATTAAAAACTTTCTCAGAAGTTTCTTGTATTTGGTACAAATTATAGATGTGAACAGACTTTCTCGAAAATGAATGAAGTGAAGTGTAAATAAAGATGTCACAAGTGGTGAACATTTTAATAATAAGGGTAAGAAAAATTGAGCCACACATTAGCAATAGTCTCAAAATGAATTTCAGTGCTCTCAATGAGATATATTTACAAATTATTTATCACTTCTGTGTTTAGAAAAGAATTTTAAAGTTGTAATGCTAGATGTGGATTAATTAACACATATTTTGTCTAGTAGAATGGTGAGCTCATATACCCATATGTTTTTCAAATTAATTTGTGAATTATCTGTGTTTTTGTTCTCTAATTACAATTTAATTTAACAAATGGTGATCAATTCTATCCTAATATATAATTTTTTGGCTGATAAGGTTCTTAAAAACTTCCCATCTGGTCCCCAGCTGACGAAAGTTTGGTGACCCATGAAATAGAGTGTAGAAGTAATACCCAATGAACATTACTTAAAAGATTCATGACTTCAAACTTTTCAACCGTTCGAGAAGTTTGAGGAAACAAGTTTGGCGCCATTTCTCAGAAAATGGTGTTTGATCGTTTCTGAAGATGCGGAATTTTTATACTGCGATTTTTCTTACTTTGCCCCTCAAGGCCACTCAAACCCAATCTTTGCGATGGAATATGTCACGGTATTTCGCATGATCGCGACCGTATCAAGCAGTGCTTGCGACCATGCGACTTCTACCGGCAAGACCGAGAAAGACGCGAAATGCCGTGACATATTCCAAAGCGAAGATGGGATTTGAGGGGCAAAGTTAGAAAAATTGCAGTATAGTTTGCACAGAAAAACGGTTGCGTTATCGAGAAACATTACATGACATTCTTTAAAGCACATGTACACAAAAATATAATAATGCCAAAAATCGCCGCTAATGTAAATATTAACGACGTGCGAGACAAGTAAAAAAATACATTTTGGGAATTTTTGAAAAAAAAAAGAGAATAGAACAACATGGTGTCTATGTCATCTCATAGAGTACATTAGGCACTATCCTTACCAAAAGTTTATTTTAAAAAATATGTACATGACAATGAAAGAACTCACTTTGGAGAACAAATTGTATTGGGAGAAAAAATATCTATCTTCAATTTTATAGTTGTAGGAAGGCGCCGAAAAATCTTTCAATTTTCGAACATTCAGTATTGACCGTTAAAATCGGACCTTTTCAAAATTCCATCAGCCACATGGCTGGCTGGCAGTCCACAAGCCCCTAGCCACAGATATCCCCCTAGCGCCCTTTTGTGAGACCGATCCTGGGCAAGTGTACCTAGGGTAGTTTGCTATTGTTTTCCCCAGGGGCGCTACTGCGCCAATTTTTGGCGTTTGATTTGAATACCAGATAGCGCAGGCCTTGATACAATATCCGCAATATTACTATACAATATCCACTAGTTCAAATCGAAACTCTGATTTAATTTTGCAAGTATCGGTCAAGTGCCTTTACTGGGATCTGTTTTACATGCTGACAAGCGTCCGCATGCTACCTTACCGGACCTATGTCACTTTAATAAGTGTATTTTTCTCTATTCTGACAAATTTAAAGTAAAAATTGAAACAATTTTTAAGAAATTTTTGAAAATGTCCGGGGGCTTCATGTAAAGTACCCCCAAATTTTGAATGATGTCTTTCAAAATCGCGGCTCCTCGAGTGGAACCAGATCAACCGGGGAATATACATTTTGGAAGAAATCATACGTATCGTTTAGGCGCGTGTGTTGTTAACAG
Organism: Acheta domesticus; assembly: GCA_031308135.1. Lineage (NCBI taxonomy): Eukaryota > Metazoa > Arthropoda > Insecta > Orthoptera > Gryllidae > Acheta > Acheta domesticus. The sequence continues at coordinate 117,650,015 of JAHLJT010009436.1, forward strand.
CCTGACGAACGGAAGTTGTGAAAAACTAGTGCTACTGAATGGCGCAGACTTTCCCGTATTAGTTTTCTATTTCCTTGGATCTGGGTTAATTATTCGGAATTGCCACGTACTAGTGCCAGCTGCCACCTATCGTAGACCAAATTACTTCTTTTTTTTTACATTTTCTTAATTTTTCTGTTTCCTAATGGTATAACGCAAATATTAATTTTCGAATATTAAAGAACAGGAAAACTTCGTCCTAAATGGCAATTTTCTTTGAAAAAATGTAAAGCCGTTTTTAAGAAAATGGCTTTTAATCTCTACTAAAAATGCAAATTTGAAGCTCTTATCACAGAAAATGTTTGAGTTTTTAAACACTTCAATTGAAGTCGTTTGAAGCACTTACACTCACAAATACGATAGAGTTTACAAATTATTAGTAATGTGCGTATGAAAGGCGTGGGAGATCTTTCAAAAAAATTACATTTCTGTAATTTTTGGAAAAAAACAAAAAAAATCCTAAATTGAGATTTACGTCATATTAAAGAGTGCAATTAGCACTATCGGTCCGGAAAGTTTGAAGAAAAAATTTGGAGCCATTTTTGAGAAAACGGTGTTTGAGCGTTTCTGAAAAGTCGGAATTTTGAGCTAGTTTTCACATAAAATAGTTCAGTTCTCGAGAAAGTTTATCCGACATTATTTAAAGCATATGTACTAGTTAATATAATGATGTGAACAAATCGCCGCTAATGTAAATATTAACGACATGAGAGACAAGTCAAAAATATTACATTTTTTTAATTTTTGAAATAACAAAATAACAGAACAATATGGCGTTTATGTCATCTCATAGACTGCATTGGGCACTATCCTAGACAAAAAGTTTAAAGAACCAATTTAGAGCTTTTCTGAGAAAATCTTGTTTTTGTAATTTTTTAAAATAGCACATATTGCACGCAATATTGCGCGAATGTTAAAATGTTAAAACTAGTGGTGCTACAACAGCACATACTTGCCTATATAATTGGAAATAGCTACATAGGGTTGAAATACTGCACTTTCTGTCCTACTAACATCTTAGCTATCACGAAGTCTACAGGAAGGAGACTCAACTTCGGTGGTGGGGGCGTCGGCAGCTACTTGAAAAAGAAAACATAACAAGACTTCTTGCGCTTCAGTGATATCACGCGGCGAATAAAAGAACCACGAAGGAGCCCATCAAAGCAGCCAATGGCAGCAAATCCAAGCGTTTCCGCGGGAAGCAATATTTATTTACAGTATTAACGGGACACACCCTTGACAATAATGATAATAATCATAATTAATAAATCAATTATTATGAATTTCTCACATAAATACAGCACAAACTGCGTAAAGACAAGTCAAGAGAGCTGCAATTCATTGCCTTACAGTCTTCTAGATCAAGATAACAATGAACGCGGTTCTGTTCCAAATCGACTAGCATTAGAATTCTGCCTCACTACTACTTCTTTTCCATCTTACAGTCTTGGATTGAGGCACGCCCAAACATACCCCAGCAGTGCCGAGCGCCAACAAGCCAACATGCGTCATTATGCAACTGACCGGCGCGCCTTCGTAAGAAACTTCCATCACCCACCGCGTGATGTCGCTGAAAAATGAAGGAGTCTAGTTTTGTTTTATTATTTTTCAAGTAACTGCCGACGTTTTTCGAACATACCCCCACCATGCCTCTAACACCGGAGTTGAATCTCCTTCCTGTAGACTTCGTGTTAGCTATTATTTGAAAACGTCCAAACGCCCAAGAAGCGAACAACTCATTGTTTCCAACGGAGTGTTTTCAAAACTATGTGAATTCTATAACTGCATAAAAATATAATACAAAAGTTTGAAAACATATTGAAAAAAAGAAGCCTGATACTTTACAGCTGTATCAAGTCACAACAATGACGCGAAATTGACAGAAATTCACGTCAGCGGAACGAAATTCAATTGTTGCATCCCTTCATTGTCGATACTCCCTTAGTAAGCTAACAATTTTTATTTCAAATATTCAAAAATAAATAATTTATTTAAGGATTAATGTGTTAATATAACAAAAGTTCAAACGTAAAAATAAACAAAGAAATAATATACAAAATTGCAAATTCTAATTTACGACGCATCAGGCTGTCTGAAGCGCAGTAAATTTGCAGCGAGCTATTATGTTTGTCACGAAAATATAAAATACCTACTCGTATTTTCAAAAAATTAAGTATCACCTTATTTGAAGATGATTTTTTTATAAATGTTTTCGTTGACAAAACCATTTGGAGAAAATCGGCTGAACGGTTTAGTGGCAAGCGTTGTTCACCAAGAGACGGACGGACAGACAGATCCACAGACGTTTTGCTTGCAATTGGTTTTTCGGTTTCAAGGACCCACAGAACCCAGGAATCCTGGTTGCATCACGTGTTAGGAAAATTTTTTCTTAATTTAGCAACTGGATTTATCCACTTTATTGTTACCAGGGCCCAGTAATAGTTTTTCTGCCGAAAATCCGTTTTTTCGCCCAGCATTACATAACTGTATCTACGTAAAGTATACGGGAAAACATGGTGTAAGAATAAGCATGGTATATTTACGCCATGGGTATACCCTGATTTGGAATCAGCAAAGCGACCGGTGCCACATGGACCTGATGCTCCCATACCAGTGTTCACCACACTCCCTGGGACTCCTATCTCCGATAGTGAGGATTCTGGTTCTGGGGGACAATTCAGGAGTTAGCAGTAGCAGTGAATACGATGGAAGTGTTGTTACAAAAGAGCACTTCTTCAAAGATAAGCTCAGTGATTTAATACGTGACCTCTGTTTGTCAAACCAAGCACCTGAACTTTAAGCATCCAGACTAAAAGAAAAGAAATGTCGGAAACTGGAAGCAAAAATAACACGTAACTGGTCATTGGTACAGCTTTGTCATAGTTGTCAAGAACTTTTGGGTAACATAAAGCAGAAAAATATGCAAAACTGATACAAGACTTTCTCTTAAACTTTCAAAATGTGTGTGGAACTATAAGCACTAAGGTTCACTATCTCCATAGCCATCTAGACAAATTTCCAGAAAATCTTGGCAATATGTGTGAGTAACAAAGCGAGCGGTTCCGTCCAGAAATAACGGTAATGAAAGTTGAATATCAGGGCAGATGGGATAGACACATAATGGCAGACTACTACTGGCACCATCAACGTGATTGCCCTGATTTGCCGCATAAAAGGAAATCATACACTGTTTTGTGATTCTTTGCAGGCTGTAAATATAAATATATTGAATATATTAATATTACGTTTTTCAAGAATTTAATTTTGTATAAATACACAGAGCTAGTTACATTTAGTTCAAGTTTTATGCAATTTACGAAAAGTCATTTGCAATTTACTCAATAAAATAAAATAATATTTTTCTAAGTGATTTTCATTATTTCAAAACCTAGAGCCAATCTATCAAAACCAATGCCGTATTTGGAATCTGTGCATTAAACATACCCTAAAATGGCTTTAAATTATTTGGCAAGAAAATTAGTGTTGACCAGTATAATTATATTTTATTTTTTATAACAAAAATTCAATCTAATTTAGTTTTAGATTTTTATTATGTAGTTTTTCTCCGTTAGCAGATTCATCAGACAGTAATGCTCTTAATAGCAGTATTGAACCAGAAGAAGCACCTAAAATTGCGTATAGTCCGACGAATAGCAGTGATAGTTCCGATTAAAACGGTTTAATTAATGAAGTGACATCTGAAACTGACTGAGATGAACTCAATGGCAAAAGGAGCAGCAGAATTGTGGAATGATTACTTCAACATCGGGAACGTAGAGTGATCAACTGAAAGCCTTAGATGATAACACGAAAAAGAAAATCTTTACTTCTGTTTTGTTTCCTAAACAACCTTTTGTATTTCCAGTCACTGCAGGCAAGATGCAAAACAGAAGTTTCCAAGAAAAGTGGATAACTAATTCCGAAACTGGTTTTCCATTTCTTGCTTATTCCAAAGCAGAAGATGGAGTTTATTGCAAAATCTGCTGTTTGTTTTTCTTGACGGGGTAGGAAAAGGTGGTCATGAAAATTAGTCACCAGCTCCTTCAGAGATTGGAAAAAAGCAAAGGAAACTTTCACAAAGCATATGAATAAGCAATACCACAAACACTGTTTTATGATGGCGGAGGCATCTCTCAAAGTTTCAGCAGGAAAATGTCAAGACATCGCGTCTCAATTAGATACTCAAAGAGCAAGAGAAAAGGAAGAAAACCGAGCAGCTATACGACCAATAATAGAAATAATCCTATTTTGCGCAGAACAAGAACTACCTCTCAGAGGTGATAATGACAGTAGACCTCTTGTTCTAGAAAAGCCGGCAAAAAATGGCAAATTTCGAGCTCAGTTGCGATTCAGAGCAAATTCTGGCGAAGAAGATTTGAGAAAGCACGTCATCAACAGCCGCAAAGAGGCCACGTATTTGAGTCCGCTTGATAATCAAGACAGTAAACAACGCAAGTTGTTTGGATGAAAACCATGGATGTATCAGGCACAGAACAATTTTCGATCTGTATTAGACAAGTAGACACAGAAAATATTTACAAACTCCAATAATACGCGAAGATTTTATAGGATTTCTTTCTATTCACGAAAATCTAACCAATGTAATTTTGAAGCGCTGTGATGAGCTAGGTCTTGATATGTCCAAGTGTGTTGGGCAATGATATGATGGCGCAGCGACGATGGCAGGTCACATTATTGGTGGCCCGTCTAGACTCAGGCAACAGTACTTGAATGCAAGATACGTTCATTGTGCAAACCATCGCTTAAACCTTGCGTTATCTAATAAAATGTCAATTTCTATGGTTAAGAATTGACTTGGGTACGGTCAACGAAGTAATGAATCTCTTTCGAAATCAGCTATTCGCAAATAAAATTCTTCAGGATGTGACCTCTACATATGCGCCAGAGAGTAAGAAAAGAAGACTTCCCGGCTTTGCGAAACCCGATTCATCGAAAGACATGACAGTGTCTTAACATTCATCGAACTCTTCAACTGTATTTGCATTAGTTTGGCAGAAGTTTCTAAGGAAATGCGGACAATTTCTTAAACGGCCTCAACTTTAGAAGAAAAGCTATAGAAAAAAGTGAATTTCTGGTTAGTCTTGTCGTTTGTGAGAAACTTTTCAGCGTCACTTTACAACTGTCTGTGCTTCAAGAAAAACCACTCAATCTAGTATCAGCCCTGCAACATGCGAAAGAGGTTCTCGGGTCTTTAAGAAATCACCATAAAGACGCAGGCAAAATCTTTAAATAAATTTTCAACTCTGCTTCGCAGCTTTCAGATGAAATTTTTAAAACAGACATGAAACTTCCACGATTTACAACGAAGGAAACAATGCGCTCAAATCCACAAGTTTATTCGGTAGAGAGTTATTACAGAGTGACAGTCTTCATCCCTTGTCTTGATAGTTTGACTCAAAATTTAACAGACAGATTTACTTCAAATGAAGATATTCTTCCAAGTTTCCAGGTGCTCCTTCCAGGCCTCGCATCCACCCATGAAATGAACAAGTTGTAAAATTTATCTCCATACATTGATATCAGAACATCACTCTCTGCAGTAAAAGCTGAGTATGAACAATAGTGTAAAAAAGCTTCCATAATAGATGCTAACCTCGAGATGCTAAAAGTCTTAGAGAACTGCGATCCAGTATATTTATGTACTATTGGACTATCTTAGCTACCGTACCAGTAACAACTGCTAGTATGGAGAGATCATTTTCTGCAATGAAGAGAGTATAAAGTTTTAAACGTAGTGTAATGCGTGATAATAGACTCAGTGCACTAGCCATGATTTCAATTCATAGAGATATCACTGTGGATCCAGACAAAGTGATTGCCATTATGGCTGGAAAGAAGATCAGAAAATTGCTTTTGTAGTTGACACCATCCTCTAGTTTGGATTATTGGAATAGAAAAGAATAAATTAAATATTGTGTTTAAACATTCGAAATAATGTTTAAATATTGAGGTACATCAGAACAACATGTCAGTGTTCTTTAGAAATAAACATTGGGAAGGGAATTAATAAAGATGCGGCAATATGTAACGCGTAATATGTAAAGAACGGGATAAACATATTATTAAATTAATATTGGACAATGCATGTAGAGAGAGACATTGTTATATAAAAAGAAAAGACAGTCGTGACTTGTTTTGACAAGCAACGAAGGAAAGCTGAATTCAGGAGATCGAACCAAGAATGAAAACAAAAGAGATTTAGATTTTGTTAACATTAGATGCGTTTTGGTCGCGCTGAGGTGCGGATCGTGAGTTGCAGGCAGAGACGAGAGATTTTCTTAAAGTTAGTAGAGAAGCGTTTTGATCGTGGCGAGGTACAGATTGTAAACTGTAGGGCGAGACGCGAGACTTTCTGAAAAATAGTTTGCAGAAATGAGATGCTAGGGTGACGCGATCGTAAGAACATTCGGACGCGACATGAACTGTTGATGGAATATTTAAGTACGTAATTATTTACGTGTGTGGATGTAGCAGAAATGGACTTCGCAGCCTAAATAAGAATGATGATTTATGGTGAATGGTAGCAGCAGACGACGGTCAAGAGTGCAGTTCAGCGTGTCGACAGGGTATAATCGGGAGGAAATAAGAACTTGATTAGTCAGAAATCTCGTTTTTCAAGGCCCAAGAATGTCTCTAAATTTTAGTTAGATTTAAAATTAAAGACATTTTTTTTCAAGTTAGTTGATGGCTATCAAAAGGGAATTGTTAACAGCAAAAGGAAATTGTTAATATTAGAGAGGAATCATCAAAATTAAACGATTTTGAGAAAAAAAGGATGATTGAATGAAGAACGCGGTCGACTCTCAGGCGCGGATCCTGGGTGATGAATACAAATTTTTTTGTGCAATTTTTGTGGGAAACTAACATCTAAAAATCTCTGAGAAACTTATAATCTTTCCAGTGTCCCTTCAGAATCGGGACTAACCGAGACATTTTTTGACACACTGTCAGACAATTCTAGAAATTTATAAAATTTAATGCTGAAACTAATGTATTTATTTAGAAATTGGGATTTAATTTGTATAAACGGCTTCGCAAACCCACGACCCTACAAATTTCTGTAAACGGTTCATGGTTTCACGTTACGTACTCATGGTTGTTAGGAAATCACAATAAAGTAAGGAGATTAGGAATTATTTCTGTGGAACGCCTAATGTGGAGGCGATTATAAATAGATAATAGGATACGAAAACCAAGTTCCGCTTGTAAATGCGATTATATTGCGAGTTTAATTTTAATCGTGATTATTGAAACATGATTAGCGAGATACTTGAATGAGTTTGATGAAACCGGCCCTATGTTAAGTAAAATGAATGCCTCAACTTCCGGGCTCTATTAAATTAGTGCAATATTCTCCGCTTCGATTCCTTTCTGTATTAATTAATATTACTTTATTTCAAATGCAAATATCTAAAATTTCGCCCACCCTGGCTTGCTCAGTATTTGCGAGTATTTTTTTACTTATATTAATAAAAAAATAGTTGAAGGTCAAAGAAAAATTGATATTTGTGGATCGACAGCCGTACAGAATAACCAGTACCAACGCTTCACGTAGGTATTTTTTTAACTCGTTTAAATTAAATTATTGAAATAAGAAAAACATGTTCATCCTTCTGACAAACGTTACAATTTCCGTCTTCTCCAATTCCTTTTGCAATTAACGAAACTCGCAGCAATTGCTACAATTATACAATAACAAAAAACATAATTACTATACAAATCGACTACATTCATACACGATTTACAAACATTCTCTGATTATTTCATTCATGGCCTGTTCTCTTCAATTCTTTCTTATCATCTACAATTATTCTGAAACCAAGAACACAATTTGATCTTCCTACATACAAAATAATTGGAAGAGTCATTTAACTTTCCTGGGGCTCCTCAGCAAGCTTGAAAGACGATTTGCTGCATCATTTCCTGCAATCCGTTGTGCCATGCCATCTTGCAGATGGATCTCATTCCGTCTCCATTTACGTCCTACTCGAATATTCTCAAATTTCTTTAAAATTTAGTCACTCGCTTACTTCAATCGCAATTCACTTTGATTCTAACTCTCCTAATTAAATAATTCAACTTGAGGTAAATATGACTAGCAAATTAACTGCGCTGACAATTTCACTTTCCCCTACCCCTTCCTTACACCGTAGATTCCATACACCTCCCAGACGCCTTGACTATTGAAGGAAAGATCTTTGTCGCTCTCCGAAGCAACGTCCTTATGGTTTACCACTCCCTCGCAGATTCAGGATTGGACTACTACCTGGAGGTGGAGGTCGGCAATCTGCTGGTTTTTTGCATTTTGTCAAGTTGCTAATTGGTGCATGCTTAAAAACGAATCGTTCCGTCGTATGACCGCTTAGTTTCCTGAATGCTTCCAACACGGCTCGCGCCAGACAGCACATTTTTAACATTTTCCCTTCCTCGGCGCATACCGTACGAAAACGCGGGATCTTTGGTACGTCTTTAGTGACAAAAAAACTGTTCAGATCGACAGTTCTTCCTGGACATCTCCTTTCCCTCGCGGAAAAGGGCGGGGACGTAGTTTTGGTCCCATAGGAGAGATCGTGATTCGTCCTCCGAGCTCCCCACCCCACAGGCGGATCCGGGGGGGGGGTCATGACCCCCCAGAAGGGCTAGAGTTTTCGATTACCTTCCCTTATTTGGCAAAATTGATTTAAATATTTATGTTTGAATTAACAATTTAAACATATTATATAACATCTACAGTACATAAAATACAATATAATAAGAAATATGCTCATTTAACAAAAATCTACGATGCCCCCTCACCAAATGACAGGCTTGATACTTTCCCTGCCCCACCCACCTGGGGGACAGGAGACACCCCACTGGGAAGTCAGGGTTATCACGGATATAGTGAAGGGATGGCAAAAACGCTGTTCCGCCGTGTATTACCCCTCTCACCCTGGGGCGCAAAATAGATACTACACAAAAAGTGGCTCCTTTGATTTTCAGTGAGCCACCGCGCAGCTCGGACCGCCATCTTGAAACTATGGAAAGGAACGGCAAGAGTCAGCTCAAATTATATTATTTCAAGAAACAGCACATATTTTTCTTCTAACTTTTCCACAGGGTAGTGTTAATTTCACTATTTATTATGACAAAATTCATTGAGATGTATTATATTGTTTTGTTTTTTCAAAAATTACCCAAATGTAACTTCTTTAAATTATCTCTCAAGACGTTAATATGCACATTTCCAGCGATTTGTAAACACTATTGCATTTGTGAGTTAAAGTGCTTTAAATGACCTAATAAAGTTTTCCGAAAACTCAAAACTTTTCTGTGAAAAAGAGCTTCAATTTCGCATTTTTAGTAACTGTTAGATGATATTTTCTTAAAAACGGCTTCAAATTTTTTGTAATGAAATTTGTTATTTAGGACGAGGTTTTACTCTTTAATATTCTTAAAGTAATATTTCGTTCTATTAGGAAACCGAAGAATTGAGAACATTTCAAAAAATTTATTTTGGGCAGATAGATGGCAGCTGGCTAGATTACGTGGCAAGTCCGATTAACTAGTCCAGACCAAAGTAAATAGAAAACTAATACGAGGAAGTCTGTGCCATTCTGTACCTCCTTATGTATTTATAATTCTTTACCTTTCTATCTCTATTTAATTCATATTTGCGTACGTGCGATATTAGTATTTGCTTATACTAAGGAAAAGCCAATTAGGTTACGTATGATTTTGCTAGTTTGCTAGCTTGCTTCACACACCAAATATGAGTAAAACGGAAATAAAAGACAACTCCACCACCGTTCACCACACAACAGCAGTTTACACACTTTCAATATGGCGACCATGCGCATCAAATCGGCGCAAGGATTGTGGGTAGTTTTCCTATTCTGTGCCTGGAGTTCAGTACAATACCTGGTCCAAACAAATTGATTGGGAGTGGGTTTAGAAACGCAAGACCAAAGAAAGTGAATTGGGTCCTACAAGGTGCAGAAACTTCCCCTCGATCGCCAGGGCTCACCGGTGTTCGTTCACCGAACACGGCTAGAACGGATCTACCTACAAACATCCAGCGTCAAGGTGGCAGTCGGGAACGCATACACAGATCCCCACCCCCCAGGTCACTCATTTCCTTCGATGCGGGTCGTCATGCACAGCAAAAACATGGGTGGGCGTTCAGCATATAGATGTCGCGACAAAGGGATCAAGTAGACGCGTAGTTCTGATTTAACAAGTACGTTTATTTTCCAGCTTACATGTTGGTCCCTGCTGTCGCGACGGGACATAAAGGGATCAAGTAGACGCGTAGTTCTAATTTAACAAGTATGTTTATTTTCCAGCTTACATGTTGGTCCCTGCTCCTCGTGTCACACGTGCCCCTGCGTCCGTCGGCTCCGGCGTCTTCGTCGCACTAAGGCAGGGTTGTTCCGTTCTCGAAGCTTGCAGGCGCAGACAGCGGCCCCAATGACCGAGAAGGCCACGGTCAGGAGTGCTACACAGTGGATCCGGCACTAGCGGTCCGCCTGGCCAAACGGCCCGTAAGCCGCGGTCTGGAGTCCTATGCAGTGCCTTCGCCGCTGGCGGCCCACCCTTCCAACTGGTCTCCCCGACACTAGGCGCTGCCGGCGAAGAGCTCTCTCGACGTCTGCTCCCGAACACTGCTGTGTACCACTCCCTCTGCCTAGCTCCGAGGGCGCTGATTATATACCTGCCCTCGGAACAAGGGGTGTCCTGACTCAACCTTAGTGACGGAGACTCGGGTTTACACTTGGGGTTGCTGCCATCCCCGCGTGAGTTTGGCCATCCCTTACAGTACAGAGTTCACGCCGGGGAGGCTGTCAAAGTGCGCCCGTATGCCCTGTGCGTCACGGCGCCCTTCAATAGGGAATGACATACCGCGCTGACCTCACCGGCCGCTGGGCCGCCCCGGCGCCCGGACCCGATAAGGCCCGCTCTGTAGCAATCCCTTTTGCGGCAATGTCGCCTGGCGACATCACCCCGCCGGCGAAAACAGGAGGCACGTGACACTAGTTATTCTAGTCGTACTTACAGATATAAGGTCTTTTCTAGGTACTTACATCATATAACGCATTACAGAAAAGGGATACAAGACCATTCGTTATGTGCAGAAACTTAAACACATAGACATACATTTAAAGAAGCTTAAAACCAATTTTGTCAATACCACTTATTTCTTCCCCCTACACTCGTATATATATTCTTTTTTTTTACTTAACACTAGCACTTCTCACTGTAAACTGACACCTTTCTTATCTTCTTCTGACTGAAAGCTAACATTTTAATTTTCTTCTCATTAACACTCGCTTAGCACTGGGAACAAGGGCTTATGTTGTACTTGCTGTTCATTCGTTTGTGTAGGTTGTAGGGTGTTCACAATATGTATTGCGGTGTCGGGAGAGACCTTACTTGAGTCGAGATTTACCCTTTCCGTTCTACACCTGGATCGAATTATCAGGATTCCGGCTATAATGACTATTACTATTAACAATGCTAGTCCGAAGTATTGAACATCTTTCATCCTGGATTCTAGTGAGGCAAACAACTTCGCATTTTCCTTAATGTTGGCCAGAGGTACTATTGGCATGAGGTGGGTATCCAGTTTTTCGATCGTCGTCAATACGTGTTTTAGAATATATGACTGATTTGCTATAGTGAGATAGGTGCGATCAATTAATTGAGCGTCCAGGTTTGGCAGTGGCTCAACTGTCACCTTCACGTCGATCAAATAACTGGTCTCCATCATGGCAGGGGTCGGGGGCAGATAATTATTGTTGCTCATTGCTCAGCATGCCGGAGCTAGTACCAGACTTCCTTGGTGTTTAATCTCGACGCGGAGGGATTCGTCAGGGCAAGTGACCGTTAATGTCTTTGGGGCTGCTTACCGTGTAATACCACTTACCCGGCATTTCAGCCGGAATAAAGATTGTAAATTCCTTAATCGTTATTCCTGCTGCACAGATCATCTTAATATGTTCTGTGCTGTTTGAAAACACGGCTATGCTGCAGGAGCTAGTACTTGTGAGGAAGATCGGATAAAGATGTGGGCAGATCAGGGGGTTAGTCTTTGTGCAGGAATGGCGTAATCTGCCGGTAGTACCAGAAATCTATCTTGGGACTCGGATACTGCTAAGTATTGTGAATCTGGGCGAAATACTACTGTTTCGCTGCCGTTCTCCGTCGCCGTGGGAAACGGATAAGCTCTGAAAACCCTGAAGTACTGCCCTTGTCTGTGCAGTGGTAGGATTATGATTATATGCAGTCCGTCCTTATACCGCAGAACGTGGGTTCTGGCTACCTTGTAAGCAGAAAGTATGTTGTCGTGCGGAAAGTTGACGATCAACATGCCGGCGGGCAGCTTTTGATGTGCTGCCTGCAGTACGCTCCTGAATTGATCGGACGGGAGGAGGGAGGGCTTTAGGCTCGCAACAGACTACACCGAGGAATGTGTTTCCAGAAATGTGCGGCGAGAAATGTGGAAAATCGAAACAAGGGGCTCTTATGGATCCCCACACACTTGAAAGAGTTTCCTCGTTCGCCTCTGCGGAGGCGAAAGAGTTCCTCGCTCGAGTCGGTCGGCGAGCGAGTTTTCTCGGACACATTTCTACTCCTTCACTTGTTATACGACATTTAGGCGTTCTCTGCCACAGGAAAACACCAAACAGTGCATAGAACTGAATGAGGTTATAACATTTGGCAGTAAAAGATGCGATAAACTACCAGTTTTTTAATTGTTTTCTTGAATTTTCTCTTAAAACGGAAATGAACAAGTAAACACTGTATGGAAGATATTCTTATTTGTGTGAAACCCGCTCATAATGAGTAATATAAAAATAAAAATTTGAAGCAAGAAACTTGAAAGGGTATTGTGAAAGAATTGAATTAATTTATTACTTTTCTTAATTGGTATTTATGAATGAATGATTATTAATTGTGAATTTTATTATGAATTATTTGAGCATTCATTATCTATTCATTATTCAACCAACAAATATAGTAAACCAGAGCGTTGTAGAGATTACGGAGTTCAAGAAAATTTGCTGATGTACAACTTCTCCCTTATACGTCACTTAACTTCCTGTTTTTTTTACATTAAATAATGATTTGTATGCAATGTAGTAATGTATTTCTCTCTAGGTACTTCGAACTCGTTGAACAAATGGTTTACGATTATTGTAACAAAACAAGGATATAACGAGTTAAAATTACATAAGAGCATTTAATAAAACAAGAAATGGGACTCTCAGATGATCTCATAGCTAAAACTGCTGCCTTCACTCTCGGCTTGTGGCACAGAGGCATTTCGAGACATCGAATAACCTCTTTGTAGTGTGTGGACACAGCCTCGCCGGCCTCTTTCCACATTTCTCGTCGCACATTTCTCGCAACGCATTCCTCGGTGTAGTCTGTTGCGGGCCTTAGTTGTCCTAGCTCCGCCAGCATGACTCGTTCTTTGCAACTATGGATTTCTGCATGCAGCTCGTGAATGTGGCGCAAAAGAGAACAAAACGCTGCATGCGTCACGCTAAATAATTTATTGGTAATTCTTGTTTGCGACAGAGTGCGAGCGAGCACCCTCTCTGTTTTGTCAGAGACTTTCTTGCGAAGTTGGAGGGCGAGGGAAGTCTGGGATAGCAGAGCGTCATGCCTTTTCAGCGTATCAGATGCATTGCTTAAAAATGAATACCTAGCATCTAGGGCTTGCCTCGTGGCTTCCGATAAGCGATTGATGTCTTTTTTCAGATGTCTGATCTGGTCGTCGGTGACTGTACCGGCCAAATAGTGAAGCCCCTGGCCGATAAAATTGAATACCCCTCTAGATCAGCTCGTCTCTCTCAAGTAAGGGTATCTTCCGTGATAGTGAAGCTAATCTGCTATCTACTGTCTTTATATATTCATCTGATATTTTACGCAACAGAAAAGATGAGTTGAGTCTCGCCCCTATGGTTGTTTCAACATATTGATGGAAGTCACTTCCCTGCTTGCTTACAGTACTTACTGCTTGTCGCAGCTCAGGGATGTGAAGGTCCAAATGCACTATCCATTCGGCAGTTGCAAATGTCAGTTCCTGTTGAGGTACGAAGAGCATTCCCGGAGCTGCGGATCCCGCTTGGAAGATGGCAACCATCAGGAATACCACTGCGGACGGCTGGATCTGCATGGTGCTACAGAAAATAGGGTGCGGCCCGGTGTCCTAGGTTGCTGCATGGGCGGGGGTGTACTGCCCAGCCAACTGGTATCCCCTGGTTGGTCTTCTGCATTGGAGTACCACCAGGCGAAGTATTACTCGTTCACTTTACATTTGCAGACGGCAGAATTAGGAACTAATGTTGTTTTGAAAGTGAAGGCCCGAACACACAACCGAGAATACACGAATGGCCCCGATGTCAATCAGCATCTGACCAATCAGCTGTCTCCGAAGGCAGCACAAGCGCTACGAAGTCCGTAGTACGGACACAGCTGACGAATTATGCCTTTCTGACAGTAAGCTGGAGTCGCGCCCTTAAATGATTAAGATAATATACAATAAAATAGATCACACCACACGCTATTCACAACATTAACGTACAATATTTTTATTTCTTCTTTGCACTTATCTACTGCTTAATGGTTTTGTTCTTGCCCCGCCGGGGTTCTGTGTGCTACTCACCGCCATCTATATCATATTAAACGGTCAGTATGTACTGCAGACGCGCGTTTCTCATTCAGTCGGCGGTAACCTCATGTAAACATCGCAGCGCTCCGTCTGCAAATGTAAAGTGAACGAGTAATACTCTGTCTAGTATTTTCGCCATCGCTGCGTGCGGGGTCGTAGATTATATCTTGAGTGAGGCGGGTATTGGTATGTTGATGGAGTTTCAGAGGTTGGCGGTGGGTTCTGTGTGAGCTGGATATCGGTATGTCTCGGTGGATCAGTTGAGTTTTGGGGTGGCGGGCATGTGGGTGGAGTTTCAGATGATGGTGGTGTATTCTGGGTGGGTTGAGTATCTCTAGGCCCGGGATGATCGGTTGAGAGAGGTGCCCTAGATAGTTCCTGATCGGTGACAGGGATGTTGGCTTCCAGCAGTACTTTAGGGGGTTGGGGGGGTGGGGTCTGATGGCAACAGTAGCAGATTTCTCAGGAGAGCTGTAAGCTTGCGGAATTCCTGTAATTCTTGTGTGTCGAAGGTTACCGCACTTCTGACCTTAGTAACTCTATATGGTCCTATCCATCTTGGTGCGAGTTTCTTAGTTTGTTGCGGTGACAATACCATATTTCGTAGGAGTACAAGGTCCCCTATATTCAGCGTCTGAAGTCTTAGCGTTCTATTCTTCTGTTCGTGTTCATAGGCTGTGTTAGAAGCGTTGTGCTCACTGGCTTGGGCGTGAGCGATCTGCAGCCTTTTCCGTAGCACATAGTCGTATGGGGGGTCTTCCGCACAACACGGTGGAGCAGGGACCAGTATCTCCTCCCACGGCATAGTTAATTCCCGGCCGTAGATTAGGTAGGCGGGTGAGAACCTTGAGATACAATGTTTGCGATGTTCCTATACGCGAAAAGGGCATAATTTAAGTGTTCGTTCCAGTCCCCGTAGTCCTGTTCGACGTTATGTGATATTATGGCGGAAAAAGATTGATGAGCTCTTTCTAGCCGTCCGTTGGCGGCTGGGTTGTAAGCTGTAGTAAATATGGATTTGATTTGTAACAATTTACAAACGTTTATCATTAATTTAGATGTAAAGTTGGATCCCCTGGCAGTGAGCAAATACTTGGGCGCATCATGCCGTGTCACTACATTTTCTACAAATGTCCTGGCCACTGTTTCTGCGGTTTGATCAGGAATGGCGAATGCCTCTGGGTAGCGCGTGAAGTAGTCCTGGCAAGTAAAAATGTATTTGTTTCCCTTGTGTGATATCTTAAAAGGGCCCATAAAGTCTAGTGCCACCTTTTCGAAAGGATACGTCGCTTCCGTTACTGGTTGAATATGGAACGATTCTCGAATTCCCTTCCGCTTTAAACACGGTATATCGTTTTTTACGTACTTCTGGGTATCCGTATACATGCCTGACCAGTAGAAATACCGTTTCACTATATCCAGGGTCTTCTCTAATCCCAAGTGCCCTGCCAAAGGGTTATCATGGCAGTGTTTTAAAATATACTGCTGCATGGAGGACGGTGCGCAAATCGTGAATACTGGTCCTGAGTCGGGGGTTTGGACTAGATAGAGGACGCCATCCTGGTTTAGGATATAGCGCGGGTCGTGGCATTCGACGCGCTTGAAAGATTCCTGGAGATGAGGGCAACCCCTTTGCGCGCGGGCTATGCGCGCTTTATCCCATACCGGCTCGTAATCAACATTAGTACCTACAACCGAGATGACCGGCTCCGGGATGTGAGAGCGCGTCTGAGTGAGAGATATACTTTCCGGGGATATATCTGACCGTGAATGTGTACTCCGTGATTTCCATCACCCACCTGGCTAACCGCGGTTTTGGTTCTGGCGTGGACAACAGCCACCTGAGTGGTTTGTGATCTGTGCATAGTACAAAATGTCGTCCTAATAGATAAACGCGAAATTTACGTAGCATCTCCACGATGGCTAAGCACTCCAATTCTGTTGCGGAGTAGGATTTTTGCGCCTTGGATAGTTTCTTACTAGCACAAGCTACTAGGTGTTCGCCGTCTTCGAATTCCTGTGATAGAATTCCCCCTGCCGCGTTCGAACTGGCGTCCGTTGTGAGGATGAATTGCCGCGAGATGTCGGGGAATCGTAAAACCGGAGATGAAGAGAAAGCTGTCCCTTAGAGCTTCAAACGCCCTCTGATGGTGATCCTCCCATCTATATTCGGTGCCTTTCTTAGTGAGATCGGTGAGAGGAGCTGCTACCGCGGAGAAGTTGGGAAGAAACTTCCTATAGAATCCAACGAGACCCAAAAAGGACTGTAGTTCTTTTACACGTTGGGGTACGGGGAAACTACGGATGGCTATTGTATTCTCCTCGTCTGGTTCTATTCCCTTCTCGGAAATGACATGACCCAGGAAAAGCGCGCGATTTTTAAAAAATTGGCACTTATTCGGTCTTAATTTTAAGTTGGCTTTATTGAGTCTCCTAAAAATCTCTTAGTCTCGCTAAGTGGGACGTTATTGTTTGGTCATACCGGAGAATATCGTCCAAGTAGAATACACAACCATTGTTCCCTAGGCCGTCCATGACTGTGCTCATAAGCCTCATGAAGGTGGCCGGTGCATTGGCTAGACGGAAAGGCATCTTGTTACACTGATAGTGCCCATAGGGGGGTGCTAAAAGCTACAAACTATTTGCTAGTTTCCTCCATTTCCACCTGCCAGTACCCATTACACAAGTCTAAAATACTGAAATATTTGGACCCACCCAGTTGATCAAACACTTCGTCCATGTTTGGAATGGGGAACACTTCCTTTCTGGTGACGTTATTGAGATCCCGGAAATCTATACATGGCCTACACTTGATAGGTTCTCCCACCGCTGTCTTTTTCCTTACAAGAATAATGGGTGCGGATCTGGGACTTGTGGAGGGTGATATGACGCCCTGGTCTAACATGTTTTTAATGTCTTTCTCTAACGCATCTCTCTGGGAGTGTGGTATTCTGTACGGAGTTTTCCTAATCGGTTTTGAGTCCTCTACTTCGATGGAGTGTTTTACTACACCGGTGCAACCTAGTTGAATCTTTCCGTGGACATGTTTCTTTATTCTCTAGGATGAGTTCCTTCAAACTATTGACGGCTTCCGGCGGTGTGGAGCTAAAATCAAATTGTGATAGATCTGCTTCGACAGGTTCCTCCGGCCATGTTTCTACTTCGGCTTCAAGGTTCGCAACACGGGGTACTTCGGCATCGGTCGCCCATACGCGGAAACTAATCTCGGAGCCCTTACGCAACACTTTATGCTGACTAGTCTCATTACATAAGAGGAGTAGTGCACGGCCTTCCGCCGTGACAATCGCTAGAGTGGGTAAAATGTAAACTTCTTTATATTGATCTAGAATTTCAATTTCCTTTCCTTCAAAGCCAGGAACCTCAGTGCTCGTAAATAAAATTGTGTGAGGATTTATTGCAATTTTTTCTACTGTAATGATTCTACCAGGGGCCTCTTCCTGGGTAGTACTTACTCTCTCAGCCACCTTATGCGTCTCACCACTACCCGCAACAATGTCTTCCCCTATGCCGGCCAATGTACCTTGATCTCCTTCACGTATTTCTCCCGCATCATCGCATTTCCCTATGGGAGGCTCATCGTTCTCCGGTGACGACAGACCGTCTCGCTCGAGTAAATGCCGTTGCTCGGGCCCTTCCCTGAATGTGGCACCACCATAGCATTTTCCTTTGGTGACATCTACTGGCCTCAGAACTAGAGATGGCCTTAACAGCTTTTCTTCATTAACTGTTATCGGAATAACTGTTGGCTCGTAATAACAGTTACCAATAACAGTTATCAATAACATGGCCGACTGCTACGAGCTGGCTATGAGTTAAAGCAGTTGTAGCAACACCACGCAGATGTAATAACGTTGGTAGCTCCTTTGGCTTGTGCAGCTATCTTACGGCGTTCTTTCGCACTACTTGCCGAATTTGGGAATCCCACATGGTTAAGGAAAAGAAACAGCTGATTTGTATCGAAGAACTCGGTGCGGGCTGGCATATTTGCTAAGAAAGAATAGTAATCAAAATATCTCAATAGAATTTGTGTATACAATCTAACTCAAATGTCAGTGATGTCAAATCCTTATTCAGATCGCAGAAATCTTTTCGAGTGGATTACTAGTGAACAGAGAAGTAAGAGTGCCTAATAATGACAAGGAGAAAAATGTCTGCAACGTTTTGCAGTAATAAAGTTGCCTGCCTTGGAAAATACCCTTTCACAAGGCACTGAAGATGCCACCATGCATAATTTTTTTTTACTATTTTTGCCAGTGTTGGGTACGAATGATAATGTTTTTTCCACCACTGCAGTGGATCCTGATTTCTAGGCAAAAGTTTGTGATTTAAAAATCTCTCCACTTCAACAGTTGCCTCTGCTGTTGATGTACGTATTTAAAACATTCAAAAGTATTAAATTATTTAATAACAAATCACAACTTATTTCAATTCTGAAGAAACTGTTAAATTTTGTTTGTGACATGATTTTAGAAGTATCTGTTGATGTTTTACCTGAAGTGTGTTGCATGTTTGCAGCTCTCTTTTCAAACTCTTCCCAAATAGAAAATTCACTTTCCACTTCTGAAACTGGGATGCATTCATGTGGTTCTGGGCTTGTATATTTTTCTTCATTTATAAGAATTCTGACCATATCTATTAAAAAATCTTTAGTTTCTTTTGCATTATCTCTGTTTGAAAAACCAATTAATTTATATCTGGGATCTAAAATAGTACAAAGAGCAACTGGCATTGCTGTCTCGATGTGACCCAGTCTCTCAGAAATTCCATCCAATAAATTTTGTGTTATATTCAGTGAAATGGTTGAAAATTTTTCTTTTGTGATCTTTTTACAAACTGAGGCCAAACCATTAGTAAGAATAATTACTTCACTTGCTGTAATATATTTTTCACCACTTTTCTTTCACATTTTTCACAATTTTTTTGTAATCTCTTCAAAGGGTTTCAAAATAATACATAATTCACCACAAATTGCCCATTCTTCTTTTGTCAGGCAAGTTCTTATTGAGGAGGGCTGCAGTGACTTTAATGCTGTCCACTAATTCCACAAAGCGCTGCAACATATAATATGTTGAATTCCACCTTGTGGCGACATCCTGTACAAGTTTTTTTGGTGTTTGGATGCCAGTGCTTTTTTGATAATTTATTAATTTTTCATTTGCTAAAGAACTTCTTTTAAAATATGTGACTATTTTTTTAACTTTCTCATGGATGTCCTTTATTTGTTTCAATGAATCTTGAACAATTAAATTTAAAGTGTGTGCATAGCAGCTAAACTGATCTAAATTTAGAAATTCAGTAATTGCACCCTTCATGTTAGAAGCATTGTCTGTTACAGCAATGAACACTTTTTCCATTAAATTAAATTTGTGTAGTATAATCTTTATTTCTTCTGCCAGATTGCTGCGGGTGTGAGATCCACTGATACACACACAATCTAAGAGATCTGAACATAACTCAAAATCTGAAGAAATAAAATGAACAGTTACAGCCAAGTAACTCTCATTATTTTTTGAAGTCCAACAGTCTGTAGTAATGCAAGCACTTTCTACTGAACACAATTTTTCCTTCACATTATTTAGGCACTGTTCATATGTTGCTGGAAGATATGCTTTTGTAATGGCTTTTCTGTTAGGCAGTTGATATGATGGATTTAGTGCATGAACAAATTCCACAAAACCAGAGTCATTTACTATTGAAAATGGCTGGAAATCAAGAATGAAGAGATTCATTAAATGCCGGTCAATTTTCTTTCTCTGTGCTTCACTGATTTTTTGGGGGAGGTAAGGTGTAATCTGTGCTTGGGTGTGTGACCCTGAATGTGAAAATGAATTGGAAGTTGAAGGTTGAATCAGAAGAGTTGAAGGTGTTTCACAAGATACAGAAGTTGAAGATGTAGTAGTTGCTGTTTCTGATGGAGATGTTATGGTTTGGACCGTAGGTAGACGAATATCAGCACTAACATTTATGGTAGGATGTTTCTTCTGTAGATGAGATTTCATATTTCTGACAGTACTAGCATACGAAATTTTGGTTTTGCAAATATTGCATGAAGCAATTTTTTGATCATCGTCTACAGGAGTGAAGTAGTTCCACAAAATACTTCTTTTGGACCTTTTGTTTCCAGAACTCATTTCAGATTCACACAAAAAAGCTTGTTTTAAAATGGAAGTATTTTTAATTACTTCGCTAATACCTCTATTAATACACTTCAGTAAAGTACATAAATACTATATTAAAAATTACAAGCCATTTGAACAACTAATTAATAAATCAAACGTCCACGACTACTCCGGAGTTGGCGGCAACGCTTTACCACTTACTCATCACAACTGGTAGAGTACAGTGAAACTGTTATCGCATAAAACGGTTGCCGCGAAAGCCTATAGTTCAGTTGGTGCCCAGCAGGTCGCAGGACAATGAATTGGAAGCGTTAACACCTAATAACAGGGTAAATGAAATAACTTATTTCGCGTAACAGTTTCGAGCCGTTAACTGTTAAGAAATAACAGTTTAGCCGTTAAGGGCACATCCCTACTCAGAACCTCTGCACTTAACTCGCCTTCAATAGACCCCAAAACGTCTGTAAACACCAAAGCTACTCCTCCCCCTTTACTCAGCGACCTACCTGAAATACCGTGATTCTTTCCATCAAGATGTACTAGCTTCCCGACCGTAGAACTGCCATCCTTACAGGTTGGCCAATGAATTTTCGCTTCTCCTTCGGTCCCGCCTGGCCTCGCGCCCACCTCTTCCGCTAACTCACCACTCCAACCGTCGCTCTGCCGTGTAACAGCTTTCCCCGCGTGACACGGTGATCGGGACAAGAATCTCTCCTCCTAATTCGGTTTCCACGTGCCCTAAAAGGTCGATACTGGTTGCTAATTCATTTCTTATTTCTATGGGTTCCACCTCCTCACCCCAGCTACTCATTTTATCTGTTAACTTCGCTTCCTTCAATGCTGTTGTAGACGGATTGCGCTCTAATCTCACTGTTTTCCTCATTAACACTGATTTCTGTGCTAGCGGAGTCTGGGCCGTAACTTCATCGGCGTTGATCGGATTTATGGAGGAAAAAACCCACGGGTCATTTAGTTGGCTCCCGGACAAATCCATTTTATTAATTTAGCGCTTTTCTCATAAGAACAAGAATGACATACTGATTACGCGCTTCCCTTGATCCCGCCTACCTAGGTGGGTCGAGCTGCAGCGGATTTTGTTGAATGTTGGCCGAACATTATTTTTCGTAGTACTCCTTAAGAATTAAATAAATTTTCTGCAAAACATTCCCAGACGAACTGAAAATAAAATTCCTATTGCAGCTAGACCCCACACCTGACACCAATAGGTCGCGACGGGACATAAAGGGATCAAGTAGACGCGTAGTTCTAATTTAACAAGTATGTTTATTTTCCAGCTTACATGTTGGTCCCTGCTCCTCGTGTCACACGTGCCCCTGCGTCCGTCGGCTCCGGCGTCTTTGTCGCACTAAGGCAGGGTTGTTCCGTTCTCGAAGCTTGCAGGCGCAGACAGCGGCCCCAATGACCGAGAAGGCCACGGTCGGGAGTGCTACACAGTGGATCCGGCACTAGCGGTCCGCCTGGCCAAACGGCCCGTAAGCCGCGGTCTGGAGTCCTATGCAGTGCCTTCGCCGCTGGCGGCCCACCCTTCCAACTGGTCTCCCCGACACTAGGCGCTGCCGGCGAAGAGCTCTCTCGACGTCTGCTCCCGAACACTGCTGTGTACCACTCCCTCTGCCTAGCTCCGAGGGCGCTGATTATATACCTGCCCTCGGAACAAGGGGTGTCCTGACTCAACCTTAGTGACGGAGACTCGGGTTTACACTTGGGGTTGTTGCCATCCCCGCGTGAGTTTGGCCATCCCTTACAGTACAGAGTTCACGCCGGGGAGGCTGTCAAAGTGCGCCCGTATGCCCTGTGCGTCACGGCGCCCTTCAATAGGGAATGACATACCGCGCTGACCTCACCGGCCGCTGGGCCGCCCCGGCGCCCGGACCCGATAAGGCCCGCTCTGTAGCAATCCCTTTTGCGGCAATGTCGCCTGGCGACATAGAGAAGGCCAGTGAGGAACGAAAAATGGGGTGATAAAAAATGTAATGTCCTGAAATGGAAAGCAAGAAGAAAACAAGGTGGAGAAATGAGCACATGAGAGTTTTATCTGCAACACCCAGTCAGGCCGTGGACCGACCGACGTAGAGGGGTAGGACGATTTTTAACATTCGAAATTCTGAAGCTATTAATCTCGACCAAATGCAAATCTCGTTTTTGTAGAAAGGTTATAGCGTAAGAAAGTTAAAAAATATATTATTTGCTCATTGAAGGTCTTAAAAATAGATTTTGCAACTTCAGAATACATTTAAAAATTTGAAGAGTTCAAAATGATCACATTTTGCTCTTTATTTAAATCGTAATTTTCACATTCTAAAAAGTTTGCATAAAAGTCAATTATTTTACATTTTCTCAAATTTCCAGCACTACTTCTACTAAAAAGACATAAAAGAGCAAGTACAGAAAATATGTTTATTAAAATATACATTAACAAAAACAATAATACTTTTGCTTATTCATGTAATATCTCTGCAACTTATTTCTTGTGGATTTGTTGTTCTCCTTTCTTTGGCCTTGACTGATGCCACAAGGCCTGAGCCAATAATCTGAAAATCTTCTAATATAGCATCCAAGTTCAAAACCACCTGTGACTTCTGAACAGGTTTATGGCCACCAATAAGAGACACCTGAAAATGTGTACACATATGAACGTGTTATACTGCAGTTATCAAATAACATACAACCTAAAAACTTTAGACCACATCGTTTAAAAAGCTATACTAACATATAAAACTAAATCCCCGTTCGAACCAGCTAAAAACAACAGAATTGCCAAGTGGATTTCAATATACTTTTACCATTTAGAACATTATCCACTAAATTTTGGAAATCAAACTACACTCTATGATATAATATAATATTCAATGAGCGTAGAGTATACTTTCTCTGACTTTGAAATTGATATTTTAAAAATATCAAACGGGCGCCTTAACTTTACAGAACGGCTAGACTCTCTGACCCTATACTGCGATTTTTGTAACTTTGCCCCTTTGCTCTTCACGATGGAATATGTCACGGTATTTCACGACGTTCTCAGTCGTGCCGCCATATATCGCATGATTGCGACCGTATCAAGCAGTGCGTGCGATCATGCGACTTCTAGCGGCAGACTAGAGAAAGGCGCGAAATACCGTGTGATATTCCATGATGGCCATCGGTGCTTGAGAGGCAGAGTCAGACAAATTGCACTACAACAAAGACCAACTCGCATACTGTTTCGTGCTTACGAGGTGCCGTGGCAGAGCAGGCCGAGCCTTGATCTCTGTAGGCGACTGCGAGAATCCTCTGTCGTATGTAACGAACTAAGATGAATGTGATCGATCGACAGCCGTGTGAGAATAATATTCTGGAGTAAATGTTCCTTTCCTTCCTAATGGAAAGCAGAGACAAATGGATAGGGAGAGAGTGGGGTTTAATATGCCAGAGTTCTCGCACGGGTACGCTAGTTTTTTCTTAATTTAGCAACTAGATTTATCCACTTTTTCGTTACCAGGGCCCAGTAATAAGGGTTTTTCTGCCGAAAATCCGCAGTTTTTTCGCGCAGCATTACATAACTTTCCCTATACTACATATATTACTCCGATCAGTTGTTCATTTCGTTTGTTATATTTCGGGTCAAACCGTGGCCAACGAAAGGCATTTCGTTGGCCACGGTCAAACGTGGCAATTCTTTCTTAGCAGTGCGTACAGCTGACCAGACTACAAAACAATCTCGTCGTTGAAAATATTTGTGCTGTGCAAGTGAAGTGAATATTTTCAATACGGAAGATGTTCAAGGAGCTACACACTAAGTGATCAAAAGTATCCGGACACGTGCAAAAACAAGTTTTTCTTTTTAGGTGCACTGTACTGCCACCTACTGGTACACCATATCAGCGAACGCAGTAGTCCCGTCAAACGGTATCTTGCCAGAAAAAAGTTTTCTCTCAACGGTTCTATATGTTTTGGAGGGTGCTGAACTCGAATTTGAGGTGAACATTAAGTAATACTAGTAAATTTCATATCCTTTTGATCTGTTCCTGTACTCCAAGAATTTTGTTTGCAGCAGTAGGAAAGCTGTAATTTCATTAATTTCAAGCAGCAATTACGAGAAAACTACTATTTTTTTAAATAAAAATTGCCATGTTCTTTAGATGAGCTGATTTTTACTTTCCCGTAAACGTACGTATATACGGAGTAATATACGTAGTATAGGGAAAGTTATGTAATGCTCCGGAAAATCGATTTCGAGATTTCAACGGAAATACGTCTTGTAGTCCCCTGATACCGAAAAATTTGTTCTTTTCAAAACGTCCGTCTGCCGTTCCGTCCGGTGTCTGTGACCGCGATTTTGAAAAA
This sequence comes from Acheta domesticus, assembly GCA_031308135.1. Taxonomy (NCBI): domain Eukaryota; kingdom Metazoa; phylum Arthropoda; class Insecta; order Orthoptera; family Gryllidae; genus Acheta; species Acheta domesticus. The sequence continues at coordinate 117,675,218 of JAHLJT010009436.1, forward strand.
CTGTTTTCAAAATTTGTGGCTACGTTACATGAAGCCCACCGGACATTTTCAAAATTTTCTCAAAAACGGCTCGAAATTTTTCTTTAAATTTGTCCCAATAGAGTAACTTGTAAAGGAGGCATAGGTCCCATTTTCACGCTTAACACTGAATTTTCGAAAAATGCAAAAGTTTGAAATTTTTTCGGCGTCTTTTACAAGTACAAAAATTGAAGAAAGAAGATTTTCCCTCCAAATGAAATTTGTTCTCCAAAGTCAGTTCTGTCATAAAGGTTACGTACACTTTTTAAAATATAGTAATTTTCGCGCAATAATGCGTGCAATATTGCAACTTTTAAAAATTAACAAGAAACAAGATTTTCTCAAAAACGGCGTCTCAAATTTTTTTCTTTAAATACTTCAGGAGGTATAGTGCTAAATGTACTTATGAAATGACATAATTGCTGTATTGTTTTGCTGTATTCTTTTTTTTCCTCAAAAATGTAATTTTTTGGACTTGTCTCTCACGTCGGCAATATTTACATTAGTGGTGATTTGTTCACATTATATTACGTGTACATGTGCTTTACATAAGTGTCAAGTAAAGTTTCTTGAGTACAGTGTTTCTGTGAAAACTAGCTCAAATTCCGCATTCTCAGAAATACTTAAACGCCATTTTTCTCAAAAATGGCTTCCAAATTTTTTCTTCAAACATTCTTATGGATTGTGTAAAGTTCATTTTGGGGTATTTTTTTTGTTTTTTGCAAAAATTACACAAATGGAATTTTTTTGAAAGATATCTCACATCTTTAACAGGCACATTACTAGCCATTGGTAAACACTTGTCATTGTGAGTGTAAGTGCTTCAAAGAACTTCCAAATGAAGTTTTTCGAAAACTATCATTTTCTGTGAAAAAGAGCTGCAAATTTCGCATTTTTAGTAGCGCTTCAACACCATGTTAAAAAAAAAAAGCTCCAAATTTTTCAAAGAAAATTGCCATTTAGGACGAGGTTTTACTGTTTTTTAATATGCTAGAATTAATATTTCCGTTCTAACATTATGAAACCAAAAAATTAAGAAAATGTCAAAAAAAAAAAAAAAAATTACTTTGGATGATGGATGGCAGCTGGCACCGGTAAGTGGCAATTCCCAATTGCTAGCCCAGACCCAAGGAAATAGAAAACTAATATGGGAAGTCTGTGCCATTCTGTAGCACCACTAGTTTAGTACAGATTTTGTTTAAGGCAAAAATCTCTACCTTCACGTTATAATTTTCAAATGTTAAGTTTTTGCAATTTTCGAGAATATAGAGTTCAACTAAAGTGAGATCTGCGCTATTATGAACCTAATTGACTTAGTGATGCGAAAATATCTTCTCAACATAATAGGCATGGTCTGCATCATTAACCAAATATTATGTGTTAACAATCTCATCTTCAAATATTCATGTAGGGAATTAAATAAAACGGTTAAATTTTTCTTTAACAGATTTAAGAAAACAAAACAACTTACTTTGAAATCTTGTGTTTGTGCAATCAAAGGTTCCACACCACACCAATGATATTTCCTCCATACTGATCATGGAAAAACAACGCATAATTGCTATATCCTTCCTAAAGGGGAAAAATAAATTAGAGTTTGTTTTTAATTATTCAATTTTTGAAAAAAACAAGGAATAAAAAAAATTATCTTCACCCTCAGTTCAGCAAGATAAAACTGTACAGGATCAAAGTCCACTATTGGAATTTTTTCTTCCGGCTTGTTCCAATGTCTTCTCAATTTACCAGTGTTTTTTGAATCAATATTTTCATGAATACGATTTAGCTTTGATTTTTCCAACTGAATTATGACATCATACTCCTCCAGATTGGGTCTGAAAATTGGCTGTAATAAAAATAAGATAGTCAAGATTTGACTTCAATGTAATGCAAGAGTTAATAACAATTATAAACATTATTCACAATTGTGGGTTCACAATGAGGGATGATTTTAGTACAAAAGCTAAATTTGATGTTTGTATTTTTGATCTGACTGATATGCAACAGGAATTAATGTTGAATCAGCAAATAAGTTAAGCAAATCTAATATAAAAACAAAAGACAGTCAAAGTGTAATTAACTAAGCAAAATTGTGAAGCACATATAAGTAATGTGAATTGGAATTTCATTCATGAGAGTACATACAGAGAATCAATATTAAATAACTTTATTCTCAGGATAAGGATGCACTTGAAAAATCTAAGACAATCTAAAAAATCTTAGAAGGAAATGTAGAAAGTAACCTAGAAAGACAGATAACAGAGGGTTCAAAAAAAAATTGGGAAAAAAATAGAACAGAAAGAAAATCTTATTAAAAAATTATTCTCCGAACAAATTAAAACTTAATGATGAAATCGAGATTACTAATTATTTTGTTGAGATAGGGCCAAAAATGGCAGGTAAAATTGAGATAGATTCTTTTAATAATGCTCAATATATAAATTGATAAATGTGGATTCCTATTTCTAATACCTTCCATGAAAACGAAATTAAAAAGATTATAGACATTTTAAATAATAAGCAATAGGCTGGTATAGAAGATATTCCTGCAAGAGTAATTAATTGTATTGCAAAATACCATATTTCCTCGTGTATAAGCTGCACTAACGTTCTTTGTCACAATAATTTGAATGTAAAAAATCTCGTGTAAAAGCGCACCGAATAATTCAATGTTGTTCAGTAAATTTTATAATAAAAATTTGTATTTATTTTTTAAAAAAAAAAGTAAACCCTTAATGTGGAATTGGAGTGGGGAGTGCCATATCAAATTGGATTGACTGTTTCTGCACATCCATCAGAGCGTGACACTTTAATTCCACTGCTGAAAACAACTGAGGCAATGTGACAATGCTATACCACATGGCTTCTGAAGCGGTGAAAAGTTTTCTAGTGTGCGGTTTACTAATTTGATGGACGAGAGAGAGGATGATGTGTTTATGGAACGTTGACAGTGATAGTGAAAGTTCCAATGAATGGGGGGGGGGAGATACGAGGGTAAGCGAGTCCGGGAGCAATGGAGATTAAATTTAATATCAACTTTGAAGATTTTGAAATCAGATTTCATAGCTGTTCATTTATATCGGGGCTGTAAGGGGGACGGGGCAGGACCTCCCAACCCATTTTGTCGATGGGTTTACGCCTTTGTTGGGTAGTGAGAGGATGTGCGTTGTTTTGATGGAGAATCACATCTCTACTCTGAGATCTATGACGTTTCTCTCTCATGGCTGGCTTCACCTCGTTCAAAGATATATCTGAGTAGTATTGGCTGGTTATTATACGCTGTTTTTGGAGATCATCACTAAAACGCACTTACAGCATCACCAAACACACTTTTCCTCTTAATGCGGCGAGAACGTTGTTTATCGGTCACTGAGTCCCGACCACTTTTGAACTGTTCAACCCACTTGAAAAACTTCTCGCGGTTCTTACAACTTTCACCATAAACTTTAGTTATTCTGTAGCATATATGAGGTGGATTATCACCTTCAGCAAGTTCAAAAGAAATCACAGAACGCTGTTCAACAAATGAGGAATTTTCAAGTGGAATCGCCATCTTTCAACTCAATTTTGAGGTTATGAACATGACAATGCTGATACTCCAGATGGTCAGGGATAATCCCCGTGATGTCAAATTTAAGTCCTAAAATTACCAAACTTGTCGTGCTCACTGTTTTTTTCTTCAGACCAATTTGTCTCTTTAATTATTGAATGACCTACATAGATTGACAGCAAAACGTCCCATCCGTCTGTTAACGACACTAGCGCCTAAACTACAGGTACGATTTTTTTTCAAACTGAATTAATCCCTGTCGATCTCGTCCGAGTCGAAGTTCTGTGATTTTGATTCATTAAATTTTCAGGGTACTTTACATGAAACCCTTGGAACATCAAAATATCCTCAAAAATTGCTCATTTTTTCTTTAAATTTCTTGTAAGAAAAGAGTAAAATACACTTATAAAGATGGCTTAGATTCAATTTTCACTGCTATCTCTGAATTTTCGATATTTCCACAAGTTTGATTTTTTCGGCGTCTTCCTACAACTACAAAATTGAAAACAGATTTTTCCTTCACATGAAATTTGTTCTCTATAATTAGTTCTGTCGTTGCCAGTTGCTGCAGCCTTAATGTGCGTGTGTGTAGATCCTATAATAAACGAAGCGCGCCCTAACTTCAAGAATACAATGAAGCAAATTTAAAATCGTTGGCTGCGTCTTTTCCTCTCACACGGCTTGTTACAGTTACGGTTACACGGGGTTACAGTTTTTACTAAGCGCGAATTACACTGCCAAATTGAGAAACATGAACTAGCATTAGCATAATCATCGAGGGAAAAATCTTTTATAGATACCGGCGAACTGGTTATGTCGGACTCCCAACTGGTATACCGACTAAAACCTAACCTCCTTTCGCTTGAGCCATAGCGTTAAGGCCCATTCACAATGCAGACGTAAACATAGCGTAAAGGCGCGTCCACACGATGCGTCTTTTCGTTCAATTTTGCGCATGCGTCCTTTCGTCAAAACGATGGACGCATGCAGTAGCGCAAGCTTCCCAGAGCTGACGGGAATCTCGTTCGTCTTTCTCGTGCGCTTTCTCCAAAGAACGTGTATATCATAGCGAAGTCATCCGAAATACCGAGCCGGAAGAGTTCTTTTCACTCTAGTCACCTGAGGTGACTAGAGTTTATTTTGTACCGTCCGTCTGTGTTTTATTGCAAATTTGTTGCAGATTATTCTTTTATTATATATTTACGGCAATATCAATTTTCAATACATACATTTATTACGACTATTTCACTCATGTCTGTCCGCGTCGTAAGTAGCCAATGGTAAGCCTGGATATATTCAAATTAAACCAATCCCAGATGTTTATCGCCATCAGTTTGTTTACCTTTTTTATCGCTGTAAAACCTTTGTTTACCTTTTTAAGATAACGATAGCAATTGTTTCACCTCCAAAATATCTCTTGTGCATCAATATAATATTAAAATGTGTGGTTTTGGTAATGTTTGAAACTCTGAAATAGAATCTATTATTAAAGATTCAGTGCCGAAAAATAGCAAAAGGAACAGAAAAAGTGTGTAAAAGAAATTTCAAGAATTTTGTCAAGACACAAAATACAAATGGACAGCACAAACTACAAATGACGAAATTACACATGTTTTAGGCAATTAATATACGAAGATTAGATTGTGAAGAGTACAAAGAATATGCCATCAAAACTATGTGGAACGTTACAACCAAAATTATTCAGGAAAATATTTTAATGAGTACACACGTGTGTTCAATCCATTCGAAATTGACGAATTCCGCTGCTAATTCATCTTGTACATCTTCCATTTCAAATACTTCTATGGAAGACCAAGACTTGGAAACCAACTTCCTACAACTTTAATGATTGTGCTTTTAATAAATGTTCTTGTCAGTAGCCTTGTTATAATTGTTTTCCGAAAGTTTTATTACCATAAAATTGAAACATATTTGAAATCATTTTCTGCATTAAACTGTTATTCAAATGTTACTTGATTATAAGTTATTCCAGGAGGCAGTGATAAGTCGGAACTGAATGAAAGATTTTCATTTTTCGGTTGTAATTTTGAGTAATATTTCCCTTTTTCGTAATTCCTGTGATTTAAATTATCCTTTCAAATCAGGTAATGTGTTTATTCGTGAAATAGTCATAAGTAATATCACGAGAAGTGCTGTGCTAGCCGGTAAATTCACTCCTCGCTACGCGAGTCGTGAATTTACCGGCTAGCACAGCACTTCTCGTGATATTACTTATGATAAATAGTGGATACTAGTAAAAATGAACATGTGATTATTTCCATTTCTATTCGGCGTGTTGCAGTGACAAGAGAAGAATATTTAGTTCTCCTTAATTCTTATTTATTTTTACGGTAATGTCAATTTTTGAACTGTTTGAATTTCCGAACACGGGGAACATTTGAGCATCGCACAGAGACTTCCTGCTGCCGCACCGCCCGCGTTTCTGCCTGTGCTGCGCGCGCAATGTGTAGTGTGTTGTGATGAGTTGCGTTGAGGTTAGGCTTTTGTCGTATTTTTTACACTTTTACACGTATTTTTTGAAGTGTTTGTTTTCGTGTCCCGGTAACACGTGGTCAGTGGTTTCCGACCTGGCAACGTCGCTCCCCTCCACTCACAAATGTCAATCACCTTAATTTAATCGGACCTTAAGAAGTTCTATAGCTGAAACAATTAAATGCAATAGCTTTCAATTAAGGTTATGTATTTTCAGGATGTCTCTTGAAAACAAAGAACTTACTCTTCAGTTCATTCAAGATTGAAGGGAAAAGGAAGTTTTTCTCTTCTCTTCTTTCGACTGATTATAAAATAAGCTGTCGAAATTGCCGTGCAAATAGCTGGATCCATGGTACAGAATAGAAAAGCACCGCACAGTGTTGCACCGTGTAGACGAGGTAGCGCACGTGCGTTGTGTTGAACGTTCGTCTTTCAACTTTGCTCATGCCATTTTATTCCTGTGACGCACAGAAAAGACGCATCATGAGGACGCGCCTTTACGCACAGACATAAACTTAAACATAAGTGAAAGACTGAAGCATTCACAATGTATACTGCGAACAAAATTTCTGCCGACTTGACAGCCGGAGTGGGGGAGAGCGATGTTGCCACTTACTTGGGCGGCAGACACGTGGTCGTACTTGCGTCAGATCAGCTGTTGAGGCATTCACATTCAACTTATTGTATTTTTGGTTGAATTGTAATAATGACACTATTTTATTTGATGAAATTCTGTTACACAATTTTAACGCATTCCCTTACACTATAATCCTGCCAAAGCAAGGAATAACGAAACATTTTTGCATAACACGCGCAAAGCAGATGAAAAGTACGTACAGCGAGACGCGTTTTAAGAAGGAAGATGCATAGTATTTATTCTGAAAGATTTATAAGAGGGGAGTATCTAAAATCAAGACATTCTTGGTTTAAATACATACGTTTCACAGAACGTTCACAATAAAAAAAATTGCAGGACTTTTCGAAGTTACTGACTTTACCTGTTATTTACAAGGTTATCAAGGAGGCGTCCTATTGAATGCATTGGCATAAGGATAAAAATTAGAAATGTCCCTTAAGGTGGATGTACATACTATACAACGTGTCGTAAGTATATCAGACTTTTAAGTAAGCCTGTATCACTAGACGACACAACCGCACACACAATGCACAACCTAACAAGGAATGGTGCTCCTCTTGGCGCTCGTCTCTCTTTAATTTTCAGTTGCTTCGCACTATTAAATTTCATTTGTTTCTTAGTAAACGTCGGCAACTCTGTAGTGACAGCATCACAATTTGAAGCCTCTGATTGGATAACGGAACCCACACTCCCCTCTCAGCCTGGAGCTGTCAAGTCGGCAGAAATATTATTCGCAGTATACAACATAAGCGTGAGCGAAGATTTTCTATTTTCTGTGGGCCATTCCAGTTACTATTGGTTGGATGTGAGAAAATATATATATATATATATATATTATATATATATATATATACACACACACACACACACTACTAAGATCGTACGCTACGATATATACTACTAAACAACAAAAAAAATCGTACGCTACCAAAACAACACAGAAAACCGTCGAAAATCAACCAAGCAATTCGGAAAACAAGTCTTTCGTTCGACCTATCGACTTCGATCCTATTTCGACACTCGATTTTGAGTTAAGCGTACTGTGATTGGTTCATTTCTTATTTCTGACATAAGCATAAGCACAGAAGTTTGAAAGCTTTTAAGTTAACGTCTTATGCGTTATGCTTATGCGAATACATTGTGAATGAGTCCGCTTATAAACGTTGTCCTAACTTTTATGTTAACGCTATGCTTGTTTATGTCTGCATTGTGAATGGGCCTGTACCTCCATGGAAACCGTCGTCAGACATTACTTCGTGGAGGTAATTACTTCGGTTAGCTAGAGCTCTTCCTTCTTAATTTCGAATGTGTTTCTTTCTTTTTCAGAATATTTGTGACCATAGTTATTATTATATTCCGTTTCTCTTTGGAGGAAAGCATAATTTTAACCAGATGTGTAGGTGAGATTGTTTCTCCCAGTTCTCTGTAAGTTCTCTATCCGTGTTCCATGCATTACACTGGAATAGGGTGTCCATGGGGGTCATCTACAACAGTTTGACAATGGTCGCACCCCGAGCAGTATTTTTTATCAATGTCGTATAGGTACTTGTTAAAGCATCCATGTCCCGACAGCGCTTGGGTCAGGTAATAGTTCACTTCACCGTGACCTCTTTCCACCCATTCTATGTTTGGGATCATTTGGTGCGTCCATCTGCCTTTTGTTTCCCCATCCATTTCCCCACTCCATCTTTCTTGCCACTCTTTCATTGGTGTGTTTCTAGTTTCCTCTTTTATGGTATTTATCTCCTTTGGCGATAGCGAGCCTTCCTTTTCCTTTCTATCCTTTAGTCTGGTATGTTCTCTTTCTTTCCGTCGCTAGTAAGTCTACAGGGAGCAATCTGGCCAGCACCAAAACAGCGCATTCAGATATCGTTCGATACGCTGATACAACTCTGATAGTCAGTCTCCTTTGGATTTGGTTGTATTTTCTCCTAATGGCTTGTTGCTCAAGGGAAGTCGTCCATACTGGTGCTGCATACATCTTTGATATTACCGCACTGGAGATCAGTCGTCGTTTTGCTTCCTTAGGTCCACCTATATTGGGCATGAGCCTAAAGAGGTTGGATCTAATAGTTGCTGCTTTGTCTGCTATCTTGCATATGTGAGGCCCGAAGCTCAGTCTGTGGTCAATTTCGACCCCCAGGTATGTAATTTGGCGGCTCCAGGTGATGCTTACTCCGTTGGGATGCATGGGAACTTGCATCATCTCTCTGTCGGTAACTAGGACTGCTTTCCGTCTTTTCCACAGCCATCTGTACGCGTCTTTTATCCAACCATCTATTAACCCTGGAAAGGGCCTCGTTGAAGTGCACCTCCAGCAGATCCACGTTGTCGCTGTGGCTGATGATTAGCGTATCGTCTGCATATCCGATCAGCAAAGTATCTTGTGGTAGCTCAATATTTAGGTCATCGTACATGGTGTTCCACAGGAATGGACCCAACTTGAATCCTTGGGGGACTCCGCTTGTCATCTCTTCCTCCACCCTAAGAGTGTCCGAGTATATAATCTTCCTTTCTCATAGGTAGTCCTCAATAATTCTTAGTAGGTATTCTGGGACCCGTTTCTCCACCAATGCCTTAACAAAATCTTTCCAGATACAGTTAAAGGCATTCCTAATATCAATGGCAACTAGCGCACAGAACCCCCTTTTTTACCTGTTTCTTTTTTGGCAGTTTCCGCTATATGCTCTACTTCCCTTATAGCCGTCCGTAGTAGAGCGGCCTTTCCTGAATCCAAACTGTCTATCGGAGAACTTTATTCCTGATGATATATAATTCTCTAGCCGTTGTAGAATCAGCCCTTCTAAGAGTTTGTCAATTGTATCTAGTAGGCATAGCGGCCTATACGACGATGTCCTGTCTAGGGGCTTACTTCCTTTCCGAAGGAGAATTAATTTGTTTCTTCCAGTTCTTGAAGAAAACTCCATGTCTGAGGCAGCTATTAAATGCTTAATAAGCATTCCGGGTATTCCTTGGCCACAATCTTAATTATTTCGTTTGGTATTCCGTCTGATCCGGTGGCTTTCTTGCACTTTAGTTTCCTCGCCTCTACTTGCAGCTCGTCTTTCGTGAATACATCGTTCTCACTGAATATAAGTCGTTCGGTTTTCTCATCCACGGGTCTCTAGTTGGGAAGAGATCTCTTACAATTTCCTTCACCCATTTGGGGTCTACTAGTTCAGGTATCTTCGTATTCACTCGAAGTTTTTTGGTTACAATTTTGTACGCTATGCCCCAGGGATCATCCTCTACCTCTTCCAGTAGCTCATTCCAGCACTTAGATTTCCTTTTTTAAATTTATCTTTTCAGCTGTTTTTGGCATAATTTGTTGTCTCTTCGGAGTGATTCGTCAGTTTTGGATCTTTTGGCAAGTCTCCTGGTTATAAAACATTTCTTCCTCAGTTCGGCAATCTCAGGGGTCCACCAGTACACCTATTGCTTTCCCCCTGGGCATCTACGTCTCAGCATAGATGTGGCGCAGGCGTTTAATCACTACGTCCCTTGCTACTTTTACAGTTGTTTCAAGGGCATTATGTTTTTCCATCGATCCAATGTTCTGCATTAGCTTCTACTCTTCAAGAGACTTCTTCGCTTTCGTTTCGACCAGCTTGCTTATGTTCCAGGGTGGTCGCCCCCTTGGCTTCTGGTGCCCTTTTTAGTATCCAATTACTTTAAATTGACTGTAACTGTGATCGCTGAGCGTCCCGTCGTTCAGTTACTCTCCAGTCCTTGGTTCTCCTAGCAAGGTTGTTGGAGCCTATCGTCAGGTCCAGTATGGATGCCACTTCTCCTCTTTGGAACGTACTCACTCTTCCTGTATTGAGGATGTCGTTTTCGACAATAAATTCACACACAAAATCCCCTCTTTTGTGAGTTCGCGTTTCCCACCCCATTCTGGAGACTTCTGTTTCCTCATTTTGGATCATCTATTTAAAATCGCAAGGATAATTTAAGTCAATATTCACACGCAAAATGTGGCTTAAAAAAATTAAACTTATATCAGAAGGAATCAGATAATATATCATATTACATGTATATGTAAACCCGATGGGCAATGATCATGCAGAAGATTTTTTTTTTAAAAACTAAGAGAGATAAGGCGGCATTGATATATATATATATATATATATATATATATATATATATATATAAAGCCAGGGGAAGATGTTCTTGGTGGTATTTAAAATAAAGCTGAAAATGACGTTATAAAGTAATAAGAGTTGTGAAATAGGACGGAATTTTAGGACAATAAGTGACACAGGAACAGTATTAAGTGAAATTGGGTGCTGCAGTTCACGAGGAATAATCTTGTGTCATAAATGGGGACTGGAATCATCTGAGAAATAATCAAGATAAGTCAATGCATTGATATTATGAACTAAAAGGGAGAGCAATAATTTAGAACAAGGAAAATAAAAGACCTTAAAAAAAGGGCGGGAATAGTGATTTAAAATAACAGTGTAGTTTTTTGATTTGTTAAAAACAAAATTTTTCATTTAAATAAATCATATAATTGTATTTGTTCAACAGAAGCTCGTGGTATTATTTTAGTTATATTAGTTTTATTTCACCATTCTTCAAAATTTCATCCAATGTTTTTCGTATGGAGCATTCTGATGTACAGATCCACCTCCTGAGAATTGGTGAGTAAAGAAACCATTGATTATCTTGAAGTATTATAAAAAAGTCGGGCATATTTAGAAATAAATATTTTGGTTTGTCACAGAAGCTAAATACACGTTATTTTTTCGTTTGTATGAAGTATTCATGATAAATTGATTTCAATCCATTGAAGAACTTGTTTATTTTTTTTACTTCAATTACAATTTTCAACATAAAAAAATTGTATTCCCTAGAGACAGATTTGCCTATCTTATTCTGCCTGTTATGTTCAGGCAACTTGAAGAACCTGATGAAATTATGGTACTAAGAAATTAAATTAATCACAATTAAATTTTCAATTATCTACCTACCTCCCTTTTAGAAATCAATTCAAAGGATTATGGTATCTGTTCTAAGAAAAAAAAATCACAATTAATCTTACCAAAATGTATGGTTGTTTTGACACAAGAAGCTGTTCCTGGAATATTTTTGAAGCTTCTGAAGCAAGAGAACCAAGTCGCATTAACATCTGCAGTGTTGGGGCATTCCGTGTGCACTGTGACACTGATCTGTCATATGGTGTAGCCAAGAAAAGAGGTGGTAGAGAATGCCTGGATGAGTGAAACTGTGTTTCCAATTCTGCAATTCGTTCACCTATGCAGAATATCAAGTACAATTAATACTTCATTAAAGAAAATAATTATGATAAGTTCCATGAAATCACAAGCTACAACAAGCTTACATACACTACATTTTTTTATGGAGTAAATTAATTGGTTTTCATTATGTTAATATTGTGTAAGTTAAAATTTTCTTTAAAAAGAAATGAATACATTGAAATATTTAAGTTCAAACGAGAATAAGGCAACACACCTTCGAGACAGATTTCGAACTAGAAAATATGTTTCAGTATGTTTGTCTAAAGAAAACTATACAATGTATACCACGCCATTAATCAATAGCCCAACACTAATAAATCAGTTTATGTGTGTTTTAAAGCAGCCATAATGTGTGCATGTGTGTGTGTATTTATATTTATATATATATATATATATATATATATATATATATATATATATATATAATATATGTGCGTGTGCGTTCTTTCTTTCTTTTTAGCGTAACATATACAAGCAATGAATCAATAAGTATGACACTCACTCCACATCAATCAGGACAAAGCTCTGTCCAAAAACAAAAGAAGTCAAAGAAATTAAATCTCAAACTGATCATTGTTTTGAAATTTAACATGTCTTTTTGATAAATTCAATATGGCAATTCAAATACAGACTTATAGTGAAGATAATATGAATTTATTAACACGTACATCCTTTAGTAGATATGTTCAATTAGGTACAACTGTTTCTGATGTGGAATAAGAAATAAGCACTGGGGATTGAGGATTTGGAAAGTTCACAAACAAATGTGGCAAGATGACTCAATTGTCTTCAACAACATATCCCGCATACCATAAGTCTCTGAAAATACCTGAAACCAGCCAAGAACCCAACTAGGATTTAACAGGAATGGTGACAATAAATTCATCATGGAGAACAGAAAGCATAGTTTCTCTCAGGACAGAAAGCAATTTTTTTTTAAATATTATTTTGCAATGAACAAGAACTGTATCACTATCAAAATTTGTGAGTTCTCTGTTTCAAAGTAAATAGTCACCAAATTGTTTGTACAATTCAATAATGGACTCTTTATGGAAAAAGCAGGGGGAAAGGATTTTGAGGTACAATTTATGGCTGTAAAGGGGGGGGGGAGAGAGAGGTTCTGAAAATACATGCAAAAAGGTGCCAGAAAAGGTACTGCAGAAACAACTGTATATACAGAGTGAGTCACGTAACTTTAGCACCTCCTGTAACTTTTGAACGGTTGAAGTTATTGCAATGCAGTTTTCACGGAAGTGCATGAGGGGAAGGGGCTAATAGATACGTGCATTAATTTCTACTTTATCACTTGTATTTTACGAGATTTTTTAGGTAACTTTGTTTTTTCAAATGGAACTATACATATTTTTTCAGTCCACCATGACGAGCGTAAAAAGACGAATCCAATGATGTACATATTTTTGTATGTTAGATAAGCCTTTTTTTGATTAATTTTGATTTTTACGACTGGGGTTTAAAGGACATTTTGAATAGTCCACCACACAAGGTCACGCAGCACTCCACCAGCATCGCGCGCCCGGGCAAGGGAAGGGAGATTTGAAGATACGAAACATATTCCAAATATTCACAAAACCATTGCAGTTTTTTCCTGAACTATGGTTTCCATCCTTCCGCATTTTCAGATTTTCGACTTTCTTTGATTGAAGGAATTAAAGGATGGAAAATAAGGATTTGTCATAAGTTTGTATCGTAATAAAATTGTTTATAACTTCATTTAATGAGGTTTCATTAGATACGTATTAATGGGATCTTGAAACAAAGCACAATAAGAATAAGTAATTAAAACTGTACAAAAAATATTGCGTATTTTGAGCAAACAATTTCAATGTTAATAAGAATATAATAATAACTTAGGGATAGAAATAATCTTATTTGAATAAATACTACTTAAGACAAATCCGTATTTTCAATCCCTAAGAAACACAAAATATCTGAAAATGGATCAGGATGGAAAGGAGAGTTGAGGAAAAAATGCAACAGTTTTGTGAATATTTTTCGTATCCTCAAGTACTAAAATCCCTTCCCTTTCCCGACCCCGCTTTTGCTGGGGGAGTGCTGCGTGACCTTGTGGGGCTGACAGTTACAATGAAAATATCCGTTAAACACTAGTCGCAAAAAAATCACAATTACTCAAAAAAATGCTTATCTAACATATGACAATATTTATATCTTTGGATTCGTCTTTTTACGCTTGTCATGATAGACTGAAAAAATATGTATAGTCCTATTTGAAAAAACAAAGTTACCTCAAATATCTCGTAAAATACAAGTGATAAAAGAGAAATCAATACACATATCAATTAGCCCCATTCCCTCATTCACTTCCGTGAAAACTGCATTGCAATATCTTCAACCGTTTAAAAGTTACAAGAGGTGCTAAAGTTACGTGACTCACCCTGTATAGTAGAAATGTTTACAGCACTATATTGTCCTTTTATCACATCCAAGGCAGCCATTTTGTTTTGTCAAGAGTATTATAACATATCTCTTCTTTCCATTGCCACTGTTACACAATCCTTCCATTTCACTCTTGGCCATCCTCTTTTCCTCTGTCTCTCTGGCGTCCAGTTATAAACCTTTTTGGGCACTCTTTCTGAATCTTTGTAAGTGGCCATACCATAAGAATCTTTTCTTTTCAACATCACTTAAGATCCTTCTATATTTAATCACCTTTTTATCATCTCTGTTTTAACATGATCAAGCTGTGACTTCACAGCATCTTCTCCAAAAATTGTTTTCAACACTATTAATTCTCTTTTTCAGAGCTTGGTTTAGTACCCAAAATTCAGAGCCATATGTTATTGTGTTTTCCACCAAAGACTTAAACAGCTGGATTTTTGTTTTAGTTCTGTCCTAACTCCAAATGAGTGGGTTTAATTTAAGGATTATCTGTCGACCTTTTCCGATTTTTGATAAAATATCGGCTTGATCTGTACCCTCTTCAGTCAAAATTACTCGTAAATACTTACATCTTTTACATTTTTCATCTTAGAACTCTCTAGAATTAAATCTTCCTGTACATCACCAACTACCAAATAATGAGCCTTTAGCAGGTTAATTTCCAATCCCCATTCTTCATATTCCTCTACAAGTTTTCTAACCCTGTAGGAAGCATTATTTACATTTTTTGCAAGAACCACTTAATTGTCAGCAAACAATAAAGTATGTATATTTTCTTCCCCTATCAGAATTCCCATTTTAGTGCATTTCTTTAATCCATTTCTCAAGACTGATGAAATGTATATTTTGAAGAGTGTTGGGGATAAACAACATCCTTGTCTTAATCCCTTGTTAGTCGTGAATTACTCTGATAAATCTGCATACATTTAAACCTGGCTATTTCCTTCATAGAATCTCTTCATAGAAATTATGGATGTTGTTCTCTGTCATTTGCTTCCCACAACTTTTCGACAGGTTCACTATCATTCGCTTTTCTGAGGTCAACAAAAACTAGATGTAATGGGCATCCATGGGTTAGGGACTTTTCCATTAGCTGTTTCATGCAAAAGAGATTACCTGTGCAGGATCAACTAGATCTAAATCCACTCTGTTCTTCTAGTTCTATCTCATCCCTTTCAATGTGACCTCTCAGAACCTACCCATACAGTCTTCCTGTTGATGGGATGGCACTCAAGCCCCTGTAATTGGCGCAAACTGCTTTGTTTAATTTCTTATAAAGTGATGTAATGTATGCGCTTGTCCTGTCTTTTGGTATGGCTTCACCTTTCAGGCATTTATTCAATATTTCTGCCAAATATTCCAAGGCAACATCAGGGGCATGTTCCAACGATTCAACAGGAACACCTCCAGCACCAGGAGCTTTGTTGTTCTTCATAGCCATTAGCTTTTACTTTCCCGTATACCTACATATATACGGAGTAATATACGTAGTATAGGGAAAGTTATGTAATGCTGCATGAATAAACGGCGAATTTTCGCCAGAAAAAATGTTGTTGCTGGGCCGTGATAACCAAAAAGTGTATAAAACCAGTTGCTAAATTAAGAAAAAATCCCCTAACACGTGGTGTACTCAGAACCCCTCTTTTGTGAGTCTTTGATACCAAAAAACCAATTGAAAGGAAAACATCCATCTGTGAACACTGCTAGCACCTAAACCATACATATAATTTCTTCCAAAATGGATATTCCCCAGTCGATCTGGTTCGAGTCAAAGCTTTGAGATTTTTAAAAAGATTCTATAAAATTTGGGGGTACTTTACATAACGCTCCCTGGACATTTTCGAAATTTTCTCAAAAACAGCTCCAACATGTTTCTTTAAATTTCTTGTAAGAACAGAGTAAAATGCACTTATTAAGGTGGAATAGAATTTTCGAAAATCGCAAAAGTCTGAATTCTATTCAGCGTCTTCCTCCAACTACAAAGTTACAAATAGATTTTTTCTTCAAATAAAATTTGATCCTCATAGTGAGTTTTTTCTTTAAGGTCATGTACATTTTTTTGAAAATTTTAGTACTTTTCACGCAATATTGCAGTAATATGTGCAATTTTAAAAAATTACAAAAACAAGATTTTCTTAAAAACAGCTTCAAACTTTTGGTACGGATAGTGCTAAATGTACTCTATGTGATGACATAAAATCCATATTGCTCTATCCTTGCCCTAACATTGTATTTTTTTTACTTGTCTCTCATGTCGGTAATATTTACATTAGTGGTGATTTGTTTACATTATTATATTTACAAGTACATGTGATTTAAATAATGTCAAGTAAAGTTTCTCGAAAACTCTATCACTTTCTCGGAAACTAGCTCCAAATTCCGCATTTTCAGAAACGCTTAAATGCTATTTTCTCAAAAATGGCTCCAAATGTTTTCTTCATACTTTTGGAATGGATAGTGCTAATTGCATTCTTCAATACGACATAAAGTTCAATCTGCAGTATTTTTTGTTTTTGCAAAAATTATATGAATGTAATTTTTTAGAGATCCCTCACATCTTTAATAAGCACATTACCAGCAATTTGTAAACACTATCGTACTTTTAAGTCAAAGTGCTAAAAATGACGTCAAATGAAGTATTTCGAAAACTCAAACATTTTCTGTGAAACAGAGCTTTAAATTTCGCATTTTTTAGTAGCGCTTAAACGCCATTTTCATAAAAACGGCTCCGAATTTTTAAAAGAAAATTGCCATTTAAGACAAGATTTTAGTGTTCTTTAATATTCTAAAAATGAACATTTCCGTTCTACTGTTAGGACACCAAAAAATTAAGTAACTTTTGGCGGCGATAGATGGCAGCTAGCAAGAGTAAGTGTCAAGTCCAAATAGCTAGCCGAGACCGAGGAAATAGAAAGCTAATATGGAACAGTCTGTGCCATTCTGTAGCATCACTAGTTACTTTCCTGTATACTATACGTACATATAGTACAGGGAAAGTTATGTAATGCTCTGCGAAAAAAACGGGTGTTTCCGGGAGAAAAACTCTCGCTACAGGGCCCTGATTAGGAAATGGTGGATAAATCCAGTTGCTAAATTCAGAGAAAAAACCTCCGAACTCATGCTGCAGCCAGAATCCCAGTTTTGTGAGTCTTTGATACCGAAAAATCAATTGAAAGCAAATGTCCGTCTGTGAACAACGCTAGCGTCTAAACCGTTCAGCCAATTTTCTACAAAGTTTATACTCCTTGGTCGATCTGGCTAATCTCACAGTTTAATATAACAGTTGCGAAGCTCCCTACAATTTTTTTCATCCGGTGCGTCTGCAGCGCTCCCAGTGGCGAGCAAGAGGCAGCACCAGTAAATAGAGATGCGGTATACGTATTTGCATACTGTTTAAATGTTGTGCAGTTTATGTCTGCTTTTAACAAAGCCACACTTTGCAAACTCTTTAATAGCACAAAGAGTGTAAGTGGCAATTGTGAAGTAATTGACTGGAGTCACCTCATTTCAGACATAAATTCTGAGAACAATGTGAGGTTTTCTTACTCCTTAAGTAGCACAAATAATATGTCTGAGCAACCTGAACTTACTGTCCCAAATGTTAGTATGCCAAAAGCTCTGGCAGAAGCAAACTCTAAGCGATGCACGTTTGGCTTCATTGTGAAAAAAGTACTTTCAGTGCATAATTGTACAGTGTGTAAATCGGCCCTATCTGATTGAGAGAGCCCTTCAAGTGATCATGACTTTACTAAGATGTACACCAATTTCAAGAGATTTGATACAGTCAGGGAAGATGGAGGCTTGACTGTGTGTACAGGGCATTCATATTTTGGAAGAATGTGAAAATGAACTTGAAAAACATTTCCAAGAAAACATTCATAGAATGAAATGTGGGGAATTATTGCTTGAAAAATTGAGGAAAATAAAAGAATTTCCTATTGAATGTTGCGAAGGGACAAAATTGCTTGTATTAAAAATATTTATAAGGGTAAGATTGCATTATATAATGAAATTTAATAATGAGAAAATGCCAACAAAAGGTAGAAATAACAAAATATTAAAATTTAATTATTTTGGATGCTAAAAAAGATTCATTGTCAGTTGGTAAATACAATGCTAATCTTGAATTATGCTATTTTACCACTTTTAATGTATTATCATGATCCAGTTGTAATTATTTTTTAACTATGTAACCTTGACAGTACACTTACTTTGAGAGAAATAAATTTGTATCATATGTTAAACATTGAATGGGCATTTTATTATGTGTATATCATTAACTATTAGATGTTACGTACATTCCTAGGTGTTGTTTTAATCGTGTTCTAAAATATTAAGCATTAAAAATTATGAATTTCTCGGCCGTCTCCTATTATCCCTAGTGGCATTAAAGAAACTCCTCTTGCTGGCCACCAGGGGCACTAGTGTCGTGCGACCTGTCAAACGGATGAATTCTCGTCCCATTAGAGCTTCGCAACTGTTATATTAAACTGTGCTAATCTCGTGACAATGGGGGGGGGGGGTACTTTACATGAAGTCCCCCAGATATTTCAAAATTTTCTCAAAATGGCTCCTCATTTTTTCTTTAAATTTGTCATAATAGAGTAAAATACACTTGTAAAGGTGGCATAGGTCCCATTTTTTACAATTAACTCTAAATTTCGAAAATTGCAAAAGTTTGAAAATTTTTCGGCGTTTTTCTACAAGTACAAAATTGAAGATGGATATTTTTCCTTCATACAAAATTTGTTCCTAATAGCAAGTTCTTTTTTTAAGGTCATGTACATTTTTTTTTGAAAATTTTAGTAGTTCGCGCAATATGTGCAATGGCTCCAATTTTTTCCTTTAAACTTTTTGTGGGGATAGTGACAAATATACTCTATTAGATAACATAAACGCCATATTGCTCTATTCTTTTGTTTCTTCAAAAATTGCAAAAAATGTAAGCTTTTGACTTGCCTCTCACGTGGTTAATATTTATTTTAGCTGTGATTTGTTGACATTAGTATACTAATGAGTATGTGCTTTAAGGTGAGACGGTGGGCCCTCTCCCATCAATGTTAAAACAAGCAACTTTGTGATCCATTTTCTCAGAAACTACTGATTAAATTTTTTTGAATTTTGTACTACTTATTAAGTAATACATGAAAAGATTACTGATCCTCAGTTAAGTTGCTACCTCTTTTCTGAAGCGATTTTTTTCTCCAAAACACAATTTTTTTCTAAAACAAAATGTGCAAAAAAAAATCCTAACACATGGACTAGAGAAGTAATAATCATGATTGAGATCCACATTCTTATTATAACGTGATTTATCGTCAGTAAAAATTTCATGCAGATATCTTTAATAGTTTCGGAGATAATGGGACAAACGTTTGAAAATTTTAACTTCTGAGAAAATGGCATTCAAAGTTTTCAGAGAAGCATATGTTAGGAAAACTTAGAATATTTTTTACTACAGAGTAACTAAAGGCAGCCTTCATCATAATAACAGGCTTCGCTATCTTTTAGACCAGCTGAGTTTTTCTTTTCTTCTTCTTCTTTGGCATATTTTGCCTTGCATTGCATTAAGTAGACATCCTAAATGAAACATATAAGCAAGATTTTTCATTCTTGAATTGCCAGATGTTGGTTTAGCCGTGATCGCTAAGTCATTGTACATTCCTGGCTAGGGTGAACACATGACTTGTGTCGGTTCGAATCTTCATCTAAAACCGTGCTTAGCTGCTAATAGCACTAAATGCGGTAGTGGTTGTAGTAGTAACGGTAGCAGTTGTAGTAGTAGCGGTAGCAATTGTAGTAGTAGCGGTAGCATTGTAGTAGTAGCGGTAGTGGTTGTAGTAGTAGCGGTAGCGGTTGTAGTAGTAGCGGTAGCGGTTGTAGTAGTAGGAGTAGCGGTAGCGGTTTGTAGTAGTAGGAGTAGCGGTAGCTGTTGTAGTAGTAGCGGTAGCAGCAGTAGCGGTAGCAGCTAGTAGCGGTAGCGGTAGCAGTAGAAGTAACAGTAGTAGTATACAGTGTGTCCCACCAACTATGGACCACCCCCCTAACTTCTAAATGGTTCAGGATATCGAAATAAAGTTTTTGCTGAATAATGCAGACTCATGGGGCACGTAACATGCCATAGAGAAATTGTATATATTTTTAGTTTCCGAGAAATTAATCTTTGATTTTTAAGTAGAACTATATATTTTTTCTCACCAGCAATGGATAGATCATGGAAAGAGGAATAAATGATGCTTCATGTGCTGGGATTTTGATAGCAATTTGCGTATAAAATTAGTAGACCAGTAGCTTCAAGTACAAAGACTCTGCTTTGGCGGATTCGATGGTGTAACGGTTAGCGTACCGGACTGTCATACCCAGTTCACGGGTTCAAACCCAATTCGCTACCTGCCGCTGCTGCTACCGAAATTCGAAGCCATGGATTTTTAAGGGCGAAAAAATCCTTCGTACGCCTTCCTTCGGAGGGGAAGTAAAGCCTGCTGACCCATGTTAGTAGATTTACTTGCATGTAAAGATCCTCAAGCCTAAAATGATGCCTCTGAGCTAAATTCAAATCGCCTGTTTTGTCGCCCGAGATAATACCTTCTTTCTCTGCTAGTTGATGAAAGGAGTATAGTGAAATTTGCGTGGTCTGACGGAAGAGCGGGCCTGATGGCCCGAGTCTCGCCATGTAAAATAAGACATTAACTAACTGCTGAATTAATTGGCTAAGATTTTGGGAATCGCGGTAAGGAGAGAGATTATAAGGCCATCCAGAATAACCGTGTACTAGATGGAGCAGGTTGATACTCAACTGGTTCTGAAGATATTAGCAGAAATTTTTTGGACCAGAAGATATGAGTTCCACTTCATAATGTGCATGTTGGATGTCAATTGCAGAGTTGACAAAGTTTCGCAACAGTTTCTAATCAGCAAATAATGTAGTGTTGTTTCTGCACTTAACTTATTTAATCAAGATTTCTTCTTCAGCGCTATCAATTATTGAATAGTGGATGTTATCCTTGGTTTATTCTGAAGGATTCCTTTTCTGGTTGCGAATGAGGATCACTAGCTGCGAATGAGCTGTAGGGATTGCGAATGAGCTGTAGGGATGATAGTAGTTTTGAGGTCCTTCCAGAGGTCAAGAGTCATATGGGATGGTGAAGGAAGGTGAGCTAGAAGAGAGTGGTGTTAATATGGGTATCATTAGCTGTGCAAAAATTTCAGAGAGGATGATGTGCTTTGTGTGGGTTGGACAAGAATAACAGTTATACTGTTTATGAGGAGTGTGTCGTCTGATTTAGTTACAGGTGGAAGGTGGGGATCTTATGTACATAGATTATCTGTGTTAGTGAGGATCAGATCAAGTAGAGATGCCTGTTGAGTTCCTTGGTAACGAATTGGTTTGGTAATCAATCACTAGAGATTGGTGGTGCTATATAAATCTAGGAAATCTTTTTCAAGGCTGGCCAGGAGCTTCCAGTTAACATCTGGGCAAGTAAAGTCCCTAAGAACTAGAAATTAGAATTGTCAGATAATTTCAATAGAAGTAGATTTTTTACAACATATTACATCTACAAAAGGATGCATATTTTAAGTATTTCATTCTATTTGTACCAAGACTAGGCACTCTTAACCCTTTGCGGTCCTCTGTCCCGCGTGGCGGGACACAGCGTTTTTCTCGTTGCAGACCCTTTACATCCCCAGGTAGCTGGTTGCACCGGTCCGGCTTGCCGCGGCGTAAGAAACTGTACTCGGGTTTTCAAATTATTTTCGTATTATTACAATCAAAACATTTTAATTTATTTGCCTAATTCATAATACATAATTTTGTAACTTAATGTTTGGTGCGGAGAGCTTCACCTCATTACCAATAATGCCTGTATATTGCATTGTATGAACAAAGTCCGAGTTATGATTACAGTCATTTTCTTCAAACTCCTCGGAATATCTCGAGAAAATGTTTTCAAATTCTTACTTTCCTGAAGATTGTTAAGGTCTCAGAATTGTTTACCGATTCACACAATTCAAGTTTCGACAATCTCGAACATTTACTTCTCGATGTCACCATAAGTTTAACTGCAACCTCGTAAGCAAACTGATTTTAAACAACATAAAATGGGAAAAGTCTGGCTACAATGATGGAAAATACTGTCTAATCTCTTCTGAAGATAATTAGTTGTACAGGAAACCGGTGTCATTTACCTGAGTGGAATAAAACAGAGTTAAATATAGGTCCCGCCCCACGGGACAAAGGACCAGACGCAGGAAAAAGGAAAGTCCCGTGACGCGGGACATCGGACCGCCAGACGAAGCAGACGGAAAAGTGAAAGGACCGCAAAGGGTTAAGTCATCACCATGTTGAACTTTTCAAAGAGCTGTTTCATTTTAAAGTCAGCTAAGTAATGCATTTTATGAGGCTTTAAACTTGATTACTGATATGTTTCAATTTTTAAACAGTGCTCTGTTCTGGCTGCCTTGGACAACCTTATGGTAATGACACTGATTGCAATAGAAACATTCATCTCAAAGAGCACTGATTATATAAAAGGTAATCTCTTTACACCTTAATACACATTTTCTGGAATTATATACATCACATATAGTGGAATCTCTTTAGCACGTTCCCGGTTTACCACGTATTCCTACTTAGAACATTCATATTTCAGTTCCCAGTCCCAATTTCATCAATTACTCGTTTACATGTTCAAACATTCCAGCTTAGCATGTTCAAAGTTGTAGGGAACTTACTTCCGAGAGGTACGTGTTTTTCTGGTGCACCAGCGCCATCTTCAGTGTGTGTTTTCAGGTATCAGGTTTTGGGTACCACTTTCACTTTGTCCGATTCCAGAGCAGGAAAAACATGTTGCACTGTACCTCTGTACCATCTTCATTGTGTGATCCACATGTTTTCTGTAGTTTCTGTGTTTCTGTTTCTTTGATGTGGTAAAGTGATGTGTTACTTTGAGTGTTCTCTCTCTCTCTTTTGTTGTTGTTGTTGTTGTTGTAATTTACTTCTTTCTTTCTTTTTTTACTTGTCATTTGAGTAAATTTTGGTTAACCCAATGGACATTTGTGTGTTAATTATATATATATTAGTTTTCTGTATTATGGTGGTTTTGCAGATGGAAATATGGAAAATAAGTATAATTTGCACATTTTTGGTTAGCATGTTTTCCAGCTTATGACGTTCAAATTTTCAGTCCCTTAAAAAACGTACTAATGAGATTCCACTGTATTAAAATTATAATGTAATAAATATTAAATATTAAGAACTCACGTGTGAATTCTGAATTCAAATTGACAATTATTGGTACTGTGAGCCAATCAGTACAGCTCATCAATCTCAGAAAAATGTAATAAACCCAACTGTGATTGAACTGGTGGATAAAATGGCTCAGGAGACACGAAAAGGTAAGCAACTAATAACTCAATTACAAGATCAGGAAAATGTGGAGGGCCCATCAATTGCGATGCCAACCACCGTTTGGCAAGACAAGCAGTAGGACCAAATCCTGGAAATTGTTGGTGAAGTCTGAAACAATTTGTAAGCAAGACAAAAATGATGGTGGATTTTAATAACGAAAATATAAAGTGCAAAAAATATTAAGTGCAAAACGCATACAAACCCATGAGAGAACTCGTAAGTTTGGGCAATAAAACTAGCTTCTGCTCAAGAGCCAAAGTTTCAGGAGTGTCATGGTACCCCACTATGCCAAGTGCATCTACTCGTTGTTTCATGAGTGATACTTCTTTCAAGGCTGCTAACCAAATTCTGAACACAAAGCCATCCTGTGAATAAAAGAAATCTGTTACATATGTATAATAATGCATTTTCCTATTTTCTTAACATTTTTTATGAAACTATAATACAAAAGAAACTTTTGAGATTTATGCTTTATAATCACATGTTTACAAAACAATATGATGTAATTACTATTTCAGTTGACACACAACAGGAATCTGAGCTAAAAATGTGTCTTTTTCATAGATAACTCCTAATTACAAAACCCTATTGCTTAGGAACGAAATCTCAAAGTAGTGGTAACAATTTATTTGCTCCACGAGATTATAATTGGGTCCATAATTGAGGCATCTATTGAGGGAGGGGGAGCTAACCAACAACGGTAAGGAAATGAGATAAATTGAGTTTTGCCCTTGGTTTATTTCATCAATTATTTATATAATAAAGGGGATGTTTTTTTCTTATTATCTTTAAGATATGAAATTTGTTTGCTTTGGGAAACATGAATTTGCAATTCTATAAGTATTTATAGTTTATACACAACCTTAAAGGTAAGAATTTTTTCATCAATATATCAACTAATTATTTTTTTGATTACTCTGACAGTTTGACTGTATTACTTTCTTGTACTGACCTTACTAAGATATCCATTTTGTATGCTGCAAAGTCCTAAACTTTGAAAAATTCAAAAAAATATTGTATGATTTTTCATCATCCGTTAGTGAATGGTGTTTGCAATTGAGGTTACACGTTTCAAGGTATAATGCACATTCACAGACAGGGTAGTGTTTATTCTTAGGTACTGTTTTTCCTGTTGTATCACTAACATTCTTCACTGTTTCACTTCCAACTACTTTCTTGTCTTTCCATTTCATTGTATCATGAATGCATTCTCGCTGCTTTCTGAGTTGTCTAAAACATAGACCCAATGATTATTTCGTATTTGTTTTGGGCAAGTCAAATAATATTGTCGGTCCCATAAGTGTAGTGGACTTGTTTTATCCCTGAAGTTGGCGGTGTTCCTCGCTAGAATGTGAAATTCGGAACAGATCTATGTGGTTTCCCCTTCCAGGTAACTCCCCAGCGGAGCACAGTTTGAGCCAGAATTAGCTTCAGACTTCTAACTCTTCTGTGCCTGTGCGTGTGAGAGGAGAGGATGGGACAAAGGACAAGGAAGGAAAGATCATGTGCTGGCCATAGCCTGTTTGATATGGCATTGCCCTGGCAATCACTGAATATTGATTGGAGAAACAAAACTACTGATCAAAGCAACCAGTCCGCCTGAATTTTGCTCCAGTCAGCAGTTGAAAATTACCAAGCTATCTTGCTAGGTTTAAAATTCCATCGGGTCTTGTACTTTAGTCCTTCTTGTCAGAGACACTGCAGTGGGACTTGTTGTTGGCCCTGAACCATCTCATCCAGTCACCTTATTTCCTTATCTTATTTCCTTAAGTGTAACCTTCATTCTTTGCTGTGTTACCAAGCAGTACTATTGCACAACATGGGATACTTGAAGCCCTTGAAACTGTGATGTCAAATCCTTATTGAATATCAAATGTCTAATAATACGTTTATACCAGGTCTTTATTGTATCTCACAACCTATGTCTAGAACACCACCTCTTGTTTTGCAATTTGGCAATGCATGAAATACCTTCAGCATACCTTTCACTTTTAGCGACCTCTGGCCACGTGCCCTCAGATTTAGGGCAGAGAGAATGTGTCCAATTTTAGTTGGAAAAAAAGAGAATACAATTCTGCCACTGCTGCGATTACACTGAAAAGAGTAAATACTTCTCTTGATAAAGGGTGGTCACTTTGAACACACACTCGAAGGCCAGATTTTTTTGTCATTTTAAGGAAATTATATTTTATTATTTTTTATTAATTATTTTCAATAATTATTAATTTTCTACTTATTTATATTTTATTAGTAATTTTAATCATTCTATTAAGATTTTCTTATTTGCTTAACCTTTTCAGTGCTATGTTTCTTTAGGGGCAGCGCGTCCCCGCGCTGGGGCAGCCGGTCCGCTTGGGTCGCCTGTGGCCTGCTTTTTTTTCGGCCGCGCTCCCTTCGCACTGCACGCGGCGCTGGTAGAGCTTTAACCCATTAATGCCCAGCATACCATATATGATACGATAATTTCTGGTCAAATCAATTTTGCTTCTTTTGCAATACTTTGTTAATTTTAGTTTTTCAGTCAACATAGACATCCTGAACGAAATATATAAGCAACATTTTTCATTCTTGAATGCCAGATGTTGGTTTAGCCATGATCGCTAAGTCATTGCACATTCCTGGCCAGAGTGTACACATAACTTGGGTTGGTTCGAATCTTCATCTAAAACTTGCTTAGCTGCTATAAACCTGTGGGTAAGTCGGAGGCAGAGGCCGATGTAAACAAACGGTGGTTGGTCTGCATCATACAATATACATGCAAAATACTCAATAACCACCATTTGGCGCTTCGAGAGCGCTCTAGTAGTATAATTTAGCAACATAACAATTGAATAGCACTAAAAGTGACAAAAACCTGCTACCAGAGGTCTGCAATGGTTACTGTGCAGAACGCGACAACAATGGGCGAGCGTTATGCGAACAGAATCATTCTGGGCAGTAATGTAAATTCTGGGTAAAATGTATCCCACGTGATGGTTTTCTCCTCCCTCGATGCAGGGACTCGCTGACGAAATCTGCCGGAACACTCCAATAGTGACAAAAAAAAAACTACAGCTAGGTAGTACCTTCGCACAGCCGTAGATGTCGTGCCATGTCAGTATCTACTATAGTGCTCCGTATGAATAAATTCAGAAAGCAGATGATATGTCGCGACGGATATATCCGTCTTTAGCGCTCATGGCACGGCCGACCCGTGCCGGATATATCCAGCATTGGCACTGAGGGCACGAAAGTCTTGCACCGGATATATCCGGCATTAGCGCTTAACAGGTTAATATGCAGATTCCATAAAAGTAATATAATAATAATGCATTATTATTGTTATAACAATGAAGAGCTTAGCGGTAATGTTTCATGAGATATCGTTTTGATGTCTCTTTGAGCTGACTCTCGTTAAATAATAATTCTTGTTACTTTGCTGTTAATAAACTGATAAATTAGTCATAATTTTCCCTCACATCTTCAGTATTACAGTTTTGTTAGCTACAGTTGGTTTCTTACGCAAACTGGACAGAATAGCTAAAAGAGACATTCTGTTTCCTCGCTCATTCCTCACCCCACCCCACCCCACCCACTCCGTACAGCGCGAAAAGATTCCGGCGTGTGAGCCGCATACCTGCCCACCCAAGCTCTTGAATGAGAAAAACATAGAAACAGGAAAGTTGCTGCAGCTTATGTCCAGACGGTCACCTCTTCCTCTGCTGTCTAGACATGCCAGGGGCGGCTGTCTTGAATGGTGGGAACGATACGCAATTGCCAAAACAAGTTATATACACTTATTAAATTTATAGACTAAATAGAAGATGAAAAGAGATTATAAAAGATGAAAAGAGGTTATAGAAGATAAAAAGGGGTTATAGAAAATCTCAAAAAGTCAAATTTTTTGATTTTGTGGGTTAACTCCCTCTCTCACTGGATGCCTCAATTGATATTCTATTCATTGAACTCTTTTTCAAATAATTACCAGTTTATATTTACATACTATAGAGTTTCTTCGTAATGTATCATCCTTGCTGGGAACATTCACTTCAATTAAAATTAAGCATCCCATTCATATAAATACACTTACATAGAATTTGAGAGGAGAAATAAAGGGATAAATGAAGAAAGAGAAAGGTAAAGAGAAAGAAAGAAAGGAAGGTAAAAGAAAAAGAAGGAAAGAAAGAAAGAAAGAAAAAGAAAGGTAGAAAAAGAAGGTAGAAAAAGAAAGGAAGGAATCCCATTCACATAAATACAATTATACTGAATGTGAGAGGAGAAATAAAGAGACAAACGAGGAAAGAGAAAGGGAAAAAAGAAAGAAAAAATAAGACAAAAAAGGCAAAAACGAAATAAAAAACAAGGCAGTTGATGGGCTTTGCTTGGGCACATCAGCCACAAATGCTGTTAAATATTGGTGATCACACTATTAGGAAAAATTGGGGAAATTCCCCACTCACAACTGATCGGCAACTAATTTGAGGGAACAATATTTAAATCTATTTGTGTACACTGTTATTATTTCTATGTATTCATACAAATTTATAAACATACCTTCCAAATATCTACAAAGTCAATATGGGCTTGTGCACAGAGTTTACACTCTCTTCGTAGTGCTTTTGCCATCTGAAGGCACAAGGCTGCTTTTAATCGCCGTACAGCTTCCAAATTTTGAGGCCATTTTCCACTTAGCTCTAGTGTCATTACAGCTAATTAACAAAAAAATACAAATTAAATTCAATTTATTTATTATGAATAAAAGAAAAACACCAACATACTGCATCATTTACAATAGTGACTTACCTTCAACTGGTGCATAATAGCGAGGAAGATTTTTACAATTTGAAAAATTCAGTGAATTTTCCAGTTTGTTTGAATCTGTTTTTTTTTCCTTTCTTTGGACCAGGGGTGGAAAAACATCAGCGAAACGGAATACAGGCGAAATACCTTGAACTGTATTTACAGACAATGTCATATCCGACAGACCTCGTAATTGCTTCGTCAGAGTATCAAATGAAGTTATTACAGCTTGAACGGCAGCCTCGCTACCCAGCGTCAGTTGGGAGACAACCTACACAAATAATTTGAATTAAAATTAGGGTTGAAAAAACATAATATTTTTAAAGTTCAGTTGGATTTTACTCAAATAACTATGGGTATCCCATAAAACTGACATGATGAAATTACTATCTTACATTAATAATGAATAAAAATTGAATAACTTCTACAATAGATTTGCAAAATTGAAGTTTTAATTTCGAATCTAAATTAAATTTATACTGAAACTGAAAAACTAATTTTTTAAAAACTGATCTAGAGGTAATAAATAAATTATACAGCAAAACAATAGAATGTGGAACCTATTCTACAGTCTGTATGGTTAAATTACTGAAAAATGAACACAAAAAGGAAAACTTATTGTCATTTTTTGGCCTCAGATACCCACAAAAATCAAGAAAGCTGCCAATTGAAATCAATTTTGGGAAGAGCACTTTGTGTTCCTGTAATTTCAAATTTCCATCTCACTCCTACTACCTGACCCTTAACTAAAACTCACTTCAACCACTTCAAGCACAACAAATTTTCCAATAGCACGAAATTCTTCTGTCATTTCATAGAAACCCTGTTGAATATTAATTTTTTATTACTACTGGGATGCCCTGAAATCTGAAAAAACCTCTTTTGGAAGCATATCTTTCAGAAGTAATGATGCTGAACAGACCCAAGTTTCTAACTTGCTCCATTTGCTAAAATATTGTTATGGAATAAAATGTGTTCAATCATTTAGACCGGTTTATGGAACATGTTTTATGGAATAAAATGTGTTCAATCATTTAGAACAGTTCTTAATTTCAAATCTGGCCGTCACAAAGGTAATGATTTCATTCTAACTGTAAACATTTTAGCTAAATTTTTTAAATTTCCCTGATATTCATATATATCTCATTATTTTCCTTAAATTGTCCGAAATTATGATAAGCTATCACCATTCGTGTAATCCGATTGGATTAAAATGGGTTTAATAATTTTGACCGGCTTTTCGTCTCATAACTCCTATGTGCGACAGTGTACTGTGTTTCGGTGCAGATCTAACTATGACAGTGAAAAGGAATATAGAAATACAAAGAAATTCCTACTGATGATTGCTATAATTTTGATAAGGATCTTGACAGGGGCAAGCTGATATTGCCATCAGAAGTTGTTGTGTATCTTGTAGCACTTGTTTGATATACAATGCAAGAGAACTTAAAAAATATAAATATCAGTTTCTTTCTTCTGGTCACCAGTTGCCTGAGCTTGTCAAAATAAGTACCATTCTCAAATTTTGAGATCAGACTTGTTATTTTGTAGGTGTAAATGTAGGGGCGTAGCATCCATGGATATGGATGATGTGTTACATACCCTGACAATATCAACTATTTTATTTTAAAATGATTGTAAATTGTCAATTTGATATTTTCATTTTCTACTACAAAATATTTCATTATATTTTAAACATTGCGCTGTTGAGAATTCGATTCTTCATAAGGAAGAACGAATCGGTCTGAAATGCCGCCTAGCCTGCGCTGTGAATCAGATACACAGTGACCCATTACATTCATAATGCCTACCATGGTGCCTACGAAAAAGCTGTCGTTTTACGAAACTTCATTGTTTGTAAGAGAACGTTTGAAGTTAATTAATGAACATTGTCGTTTTGCCTAAATTTTATTACCTGTTTTTTAATGCATTTAGCACCTACATATTTGTAGTCAATTAAGTTTAGGGATTGTGCTGATTGAATGCACAAGGGTATGTGACTATGCAATCCACATCTGTGCCCAGGAATGGCGAGCACCATGCGATCCAAAGTGCCTACATAATTGTGGAGTCGTATTTTTGTGCCGTGGACAAATAATAGCATGCGAGAAACAGTTAAAAGTATTTGAAAAAAAATATGAGGGGATATAATTTTATTTAAACAGCCAACACAGGCAATGTTGAGCAATACGACAGTGATATAAGGGAAAATAGGGAAATTCTGTCACACTTCATTCGAGTTGTATGCTTTTTTGGGAGACAAGGGCTTGTATTTTCTAGCCATAATGAAAATAGGGGATCATCAAATAGAGAAAATTTCATGGAATATATAAGTGATATATATTCCATTAATATATATCACTTCCATATTCCATTCCATTAAGTGAATATATATATTCATGAAATAATGAAATATGATAAAACTGACACGGATGATATGAAAATTCCAGTGTTTCCTACAATCTCGCCAAGAAATTCAGAGACATTGGATTTCAAGTGTGAGCACGGCAATGTCCCATGAAATTAAAAATGAAATTTCTAAAGCCTCTTTGATTCCGCCATACTGGATGAAACCCTTGATATCAGCAGTAGAGGACAAATGTCAGCCATTTCTCATTAAGTGTCTGTAAATTGATTGATTTCCTCTTTCCTATTATATTTTTATTATAGATCATTGTTTTCCATTTTATAAATTGGGTCAATTCTACTGGGTTCAAAATGATATGAATTGGACAATTTTGAAATCATTGGGTTTGAGAGTACTCTTATTATTAAAGTATGAGGACACACATTTATATTTTGCTAGGTCGTGAACTAAAGTCAACTTTTTCTAACTTTCAACCAGTAAACTACATGAAGTATGTGAACCATTATTACATTTACTGGATCAGTTTTTATTTTAAATATACAAATTATTTGTGAGTTCTAATTGATCAAAGTGACAGAAATGGTATTGGTGAATGAGAAATATTTAAATTATAATTAAAGTTTTAAATTATTTTCTCATTTCTCGAATTACATACCCTAAGCCATACCCTCAGGCTAAGCCACTGTGTAAATGTAAGCAAACTCTTGAATCTAAATTAGTGTCAATATTATTAACTTATTCACAAATTTTATTGAATAATTGTGTGTTAAGGGAATGAATGAAGAATAATTCAATCTAAGAATGATCGCAGAAAAGAAAAAGTTTAAATTCTAGGTTGATTTTTTATGTTCTTGTATTTCTTGGCCCATTTCAATAACACAGTGATGTGTGACTGATTATTTATATATATATATATATTTACGGCGATACATAATGTGTAATTTGTAAAAGACAGGACGAAAATATTATTTAATTAATATTATATTAAAACAATGCATGTAGAGAGAGACATTCTTATTTAAAAAGAATAGACAGCCTTGACTTGTTTTGACAAGCAACAAGAGAGAGTTGAACACCGGAGATTGAACCAAGAATGGAAACAAAAAAGATGTCGACTTTGTTAACATTAGATGAGATGCGTTTGAGGACATGAGTCGCAAAAATCAAAACTACTCAAAAAATTCTTATCTAATATATGACAATATATATCACTGGATTTGTCTTTTTACGCTCGCCATGATAGACTAAAAAAATGTATAGTTCCATTTGAAAAAACAAAGTTACCTCAAATATCTTATAAAATACAAGTGATAAAACAGAAATGAATTCACATATCCATTAGCCCCATTCCCTCATGCACGTCTGGGAAAAGTGCATTGCAATAACTTCAACCGTTCAAAAGTTACAGGAGGTGCTGTAGTTACGTGACTCACCATATATATATATATATATATATATATAAAAAAATGGAGTCGAATGCTGTAAATTGGGCGCTTTTATATTTCTCCCTTAATTGTTCTTTCTGAACAAATATATTCATTTCTTTTGTACGTAATAAACAATTTACATGTTCCTGAAGTGTTTTTATGCTTCTATAATGCAAATTTTTGCCTAAAAATCATTTTTTCAAATCAACTTTTGAGTGCTTATTGCAGCTCAACCATTCGGAATATCCACCTAGTTTATTAGACAAAATATGCATGTAACTTCACTTGTCACTTCTTTCATTTTCTCCTTTTTTGTCATAATCGTGAATATATATTCTTCAATTTGCGACCATTTCGTTTTATTTTCAAGCATCTGAGATACCATTTTTTCAGGTGTAAAATGGGCTTCTCACTTAGACTCTAGAGTTTGCCTTTCAATTCTCCAGGTCTCGCACTCAAAAGGGTATGCTCTGCATCATCTCTCTGGTGTATGTATTGTATGTATGTATGTATTGTATGTATGTATTGTATGTATGTATGTATGTATTGTATGTATGTATGTATGTATTGTATGTATGTATGTATGTATTGTATGTATGTATGGTATGTATTGTATGTATGTATTGTATGTATGTATGTATGTATTGTATGTATGTATTGTATGTATGTATGTATGTATTGTATGTATGTATGTATGTATTGTATGTATGTATGTATGTATTGTATTGTATGTATGTATGTATGTATGTATTGTATGTATGTATGTATGTATTGTATGTATGTATGTATGTATTGTATGTATGTATGTATGTATGTATTGTATGTATTGTATGTATGTATGTATTGTATGTATGTATGTATGTATTGTATGTATGTATTGTATGTATGTATGTATGTATGTATGTATGTATGTATGTATTGTATGTATGTATTGTATGTATGTATGTATTGTATGTATGTATGTATTGTATGTATGTATGTATTGTATGTATGTATGTATTGTATGTATGTATGTATGTATTGTATGTATGTATGTATGTATTGTATGTATGTATGTATGTATTGTATGTATTGTATGTATGTATGTATTGTATGTATGTATTGTGTGTGTGTATGTATTGTGTGTGTGTATGTATTGTGTGTGTGTATGTATTGTGTGTGTGTGTATGTATTGTGTGTGTGTGTATGTATTGTGTGTGTGTGTATGTATTGTGTGTGTGTATGTATTGTGTGTGTGTATGTATTGTGTGTGTGTATGTATTGTGTGTGTGTCTGTATTGTGTGTGTGTCTGTATTGTGTGTGTGTCTGTATTGTGTGTGTGTCTGTATTGTGTGTGTGTCTGTATTGTGTGTTATTTGCATGTGTTTTGATGCAGTGTATAATGAGGGGCAGTTAACTGCAATTTTCGTAAACGGAAGGTACTACGACATTGAGTCATGCGAGAAGCATGCGCTCTTCACTCATCCCAACCAGGATTTCATTCTTTCCATTTGTTGAGCTCCAACTTGTTTTGTCACGGAAGATATTGCTGTAATTCTAAGTTGTGTAAATCTTGAAATTAATTCATGATAACGTTGCAGTTGATTCTCCCTTTTTTTGATATTTTTTTGAATTATGTTAATTTTTTCTTTGTGTATCAATGTTATTGTCATCAAGTTTTTTTTGTGGTGGTTTCGCTTCAACGCGTATCCAATTGCATGTTATTCTGTGATCACGACTTTGTGCCTTTTTTTCATTTGGAATCTTCGGATGAGCCACGATCCCACTAAATTCCCCCGAAACCGACAGCACGTTCGGGGTTACCACACCCACCCACCCACGCACGCACGCACGCACGCACGCACGCACGCACGCACGCACGCACGCACGCACGCACGCACGCACGCACGCACGCACGCACGCACGCACGCACGCACGCACGCACGCACACACACACACACACACACACACACACACACACACACACACACACACACGCTGAGGAGAGTGACGCTGTTAACACGCGCTTCGTGTCCGTTTCCTGCGTTTTGCGGACATTCTGACGGTTAACCACCGCTGTTGGAACGGCAGGTATGTGAATTTAATAGTTTAATAGCCGGCGAGTTCAGAGTGGCTAGTACCAGAGTGGCAGGATTTTAGAGAGGCAAGTGACAGATCCGTAAAAGTGGCTAAAAGAGTCTGTGAGGGGAATGGCTGGTAGCGGCGGGAGTGGACGTGGAACTCCGGAGGCTCGGAGCGACCGCCACGCGGGCTGGCGACAGCGACGCCTCCTGGCGGAGAATGTAGAGTAACGTCACCTGTCGGTGTAAGAATAATTAGGAGGGGGCCACATACAGCGCTCCCTAGCGAAACGGACGTGTACCCGGTCGCATTGGCAGAGCAGACTAGCGGCCGGGACGAGGAAGCACCCAGTACGGCGGGAGATTCGAATCTGCCGGAACGACATGAGCGGCGGGAGGCGGCTTCGGCGGAGGACTTGAATGCATGGGCCACTGCCTCAAGGAAACAGGAGGTAGTCGGTATCCTTGAGAAGAAGATCATAGAGCTTTTGGAGTTTGTTAAACCTCGGCACAATGTGCACGGAGAGATCAAAAAGTTGGCGCATGAAATTCGTACATGCTTTAATGAAGTTGTGGCAGTTCTCGAAAGAGAACCGTCAGTCACAGCTAAGGAGCCAGAAGAGACCGTCAATGAGGTGTCCTCCAAGAAGAAAAAATCCCAAAAATCCCAAGGGGAAAGGAAAGACGACAGGAAATGGTCGGGCTACCCAGGGTGGAGGAGTCGCATACCTCACAGAGGACCCCACCAGAGTCTAATGAAGCACCCGGGAGCCAATGGAAGACAGTCGAGCCAAGGAGGAAGAAACCATCGCACTCCATTCCCAAGCATCGGGATGCCCTGGTAGTGAGAGCCAGCGAGAGCGGCACGTACGCGGACATTTTGCGACGCATGAAACAAGCCCCGGAGCTTGAAGAACTGGGACGCAACGTGGTAAAAATAAGAAAGAGAGGGCACCGGAGACTTGCTTTTTGAGATGGGACCTGCGAGTGGCTCGAAGGCAGCGCAGTTCCAGACTGCGGTGGCAGAGCAACTTAAGGGAATAGCGGAGGTAAAGACCCTGTCAACTGAGGTGCTCCTGGAGATAAAAGACATGGACGAAGTTACAACAGAAAAAGAAATTGTTGAGGGCCTTCGAAAGGCATCTGGAGGCGGCAAAGGAAAGGAAAGTTGTAGTTAAATCCCTTCGTACCGCCTACGGTGGCACCCCAAACAGCGGTGATTGCACTACCAGCAGATCTAGCCAGGAAAGCGGTGCAATTGGATAAAATTAAGATTGGTTGGGTTAGGTGTCGCATTCGAGAGAAAATAGTTGCTACAAGGTGTTACAGGTGTTGGGCTTTTGGGCATCTGGCGCGTAACTGCAAAGGGCCTGATAGGTCCAAAAACTGTCATCGTTGCGGAGAGGGAGGGCATATCGCTAGGACCTGCACTAAAACCCCTAACTGTTGTCTCTGCCAGGGAAAAGACGGAGAACCGCATGCAACTGGTAGCTACAAGTGCCCCTATTACC
This sequence comes from Acheta domesticus, assembly GCA_031308135.1. Taxonomy (NCBI): domain Eukaryota; kingdom Metazoa; phylum Arthropoda; class Insecta; order Orthoptera; family Gryllidae; genus Acheta; species Acheta domesticus. Next base: position 117,711,147 of record JAHLJT010009436.1, read on the forward strand.
AAGAGGCCATAAAGAAGGTGGAACGGGGGAAGAAAGAATGAGAATGAGAGTTATTCAGCTTAATCTAAATCATTGCGAGGCGGCACAAGATCTTCTCAGCCAGACAGTGCACGAGATGAAAATAGACGTGGCGATCCTGTGCGAGCAATATAGGAATATCAACAGTCCTCAATGGGTTTCGGACGCGAGTGACCGAGCTGCGGTGTGGATTTGCGGTAATAAACCAGTCCAGGAGGTTAAGCAAGTCCCGGAGGATGGATTCACTTGGATCAAGGGGTGCGGCATATATTTTTACAGTGTTTATTCTGCACCCAGTGAGTCCCTAGAAGAGTTCAAGGCATTACTCGATAGGCTATTGGATGATGCGAGAGGGCGAAGACCTCTAATTATTGCTGGGGACTTCAATGCATGGGCCACGGAGTGGGGCAGCAGGGTAACGAACCAAAGAGGGACGGCTCTCCTGGACAGCCTAGTCAGTTTGGACGTCTATCTCTGCAACACGGGTAACAGCCCGACCTTTGCTATGAATGGTCGCAGCTCCATAGTCGACCTGACATTCGCGTGTGGTAGCCTTGCTAGAAGGATTACGGCGTGGGAGGTTAGTGATCACTATACACACAGCGACCACCAAGCTATTGTATATGAGGTCAGTGAGAAGAGTAGGGAGAGGGCTGCTAAAGACAAGAGAAGAGCAACGTGGAACTATAGGACGTTCGATCGAGATTCTTTCGCTGTCATGATGGAGGGCAACGTTACGATGGTCGGAAACTCGGAGGATATGGTGGGAACTCTAATGAATCGGGTCTTTGACGCCTGTGATGCGTCAATGACGAAAAGCTCCAGGAAAGAGCGCCGTCCTCCAGTGTATTGGTGGACTGACGAAATCGCGAAACTTCGCAGGGAATGCCACCGCATGCGCAGGTCGGCGCAACGAGGGAGGGGTCGTCCAAACTACGAGATCCTCAAAAAAGAACATATTGCTGCCAGAAGAGCTTTCGCAAAAGCTATCAAGATCAGCAAGAACCGTTGCTGGAGAGAGTTAAGTGACGAGGTGGATGCTGACCCTTGGGGACGGCCGTATAAGGTGGTAACGGCCAGACTCAAAGTTCTGTCCAGGCCACCCCCGACTTGTCCGGCCTTCTTGGAGAAGATAGTTACCACCTTGTTTCCTCACCAGATGGATACGTTGCAGCCTATGAACCCGCTTGAAGATCCACAAGAGGTTCCGGCAGTTTCATTAGAAGAAACTGACATGGGCTTGTGGCAAGGTTCAAGAGTGCAAAGCCCCCGGGTTGGATGGGGTCCCGAATGTTGCTATTAAGACCGCTATTAGAACTCGGCCAGATCTGTTTTTAGAGGTATATAATGCGTGCGTGAGAGAGGGGAATTTCCCCAGACGGTGGAAGAAACAGCAGCTAGTCCTCCTTCCGAAAAAGCGACAAGTCACCTAGCGACCCGGCGGCATATAGGCCTATATGTCTACTGGATACAGCAGGGAAGATTTTAGAGCGGATCATCTGCAAGCGGATCGAAGCATACACGGAGGGACCACAAGGACTATCCGACCATCAGTACGGTTTTAGGAAGGCAAGATCTACAGTGGACGCAATTGGGGTTGTCGTCGACATCGCACGCAAGGCTATCGAGGGCAAACGTTGGAGAAGAGGCGCGAAGAAGTATTGCGCTATAGTTACTCTTGACGTCAGGAACGCTTTTAATACGGCTAGGTGGGGTTCCATACTTGCTGGCGTTAAAAGAACTGGGAGTTCCGATGTACTTAAGGAAAATAGTTAGAAGCTATTTCGAGGAGAGGATTTTGGTGTACGACACAGAGACTGGAGGTTAAGACGTATGCTATCTCGGGTGGTGTCCCACAAGGCTCGGTACTGGGTCCATTGTTGTGGAATCTTATGTATGACTCTGTGCTGAAGCTCCAGCTGCCGGAAGGTGCAAGAGCTATCGGATTTGCTGATGATGTTGCGGTGGCTGTGGTAGGCAAAATACAAGGAGGAGGGTCACACAGGTTGCCAATGAGGCTGTGGCTGCGATCCGGAAGTGGTTAACCGTCGGTGGGGCTCCGGATGGCTGAGCACAAAACTGAAGCTGTTCTGGTGACAGGCCGAAAAGTTAAAGAAGATATTACTCTCAATGTAGGGGGTAGTAAAATGCCTCCCAGCAGTCTCTAAGATATTAGGGTTCAGAATTGATGCGAGACTGCATTTTGATGAGCACTTGCGGTAGCCTGCGAAAAAAGCGTCTCGCATGGCCTCCGCCTTGGCACGAATCATGCCTAATGTTGGCGGTCCAAGCCAAAGTAGCCGGAGACTATTTTCCGGGGCCGTAAACTCGATGCTGCTCTACGCAGCCCCCATTTGGGCGCATGCCTTAGGGGTACAATCGTACGCCCGCGGGGTGAAGTCCGTGTACAGAAGGTCCGCCCTGAGGGTGGCCCGGGCATTCCGAACGGTCTCGCACGATGCTGTGTGTGTGATAGCCGACATGCCCCCAATAGACCTCCTGGCTCAAGAAAGGGCCAGGCTCTACAGGCGTAAACGTGAAGGAGCTAGTAATAAAAGCGTCATCATGAAGGAAGAGAGGGAGGTGACATTGGCCCAATGGCAAAGGAGATGGGTTACATCATCTACTGGTAGATGGACATTTCGCCTTATTCCGGACGTTGTAAAGTGGAATCAAAGGAAACACGGAGAAGTGGACCATTATTTGACCCAGTTGCTAACGGGGCACGGGTGCTATCGTGCGTACCAACTTCGCTTCCGGTTGGACGATGACGCCTCATGCCCAACCTGTGAACCACTGGTGGAAGATGTGGAGCATGTGTTTTTCCACTGCCCACGTTTTTCTAGGGATAGGGATGAACTTCGCCAACTCCTCCAGGTAATGACTCCTGATACCATCGTCTCTGAGATGCTGGTGTCCGAAGATAACTGGAGTGCGGTAGCCAACTATGCAGCCCTAGTTTTGAAGAGGCTACGATTGGAGGAGCACCTACGAAGGAGTAGCCGAGAATACCCGTCAGTATCTGTAAGTAACCCGTGACACAAGTAGACAGAGCTACAAGCCGATCAACCCTTCCCGCGATGCAATGCCTGACGGCGGTTCCGTGGGGAGGGGATCGCAGACATGGGAGGGGTTTTTAGTGGGTAGGCACAGACTAGCTGTGAATCCTACACGCTGCGGGGTGCGGGCCTCGCAGTGTCTTTCGAAGATTTTCCCCTGCCCTCGTAAAAAAAAAAACACACAAAACACACACACACACACACATATATATATATATATATATATTATATATATATAATCCAAAAATAGAATTCAAATGGCTTAGTGAACGAAAATTAGGTTTTATTACATGGCCACAAAAAGTTTTTTAAAATAGGGTTTAGGGGTGCCACAACCCCAAAACACCGCATTTTCGATCCTCTGCAATACTTTCTAGAAAATGAATAATAATATTTTTTATCAACATATTTTTGGCTGAGGGCGTTGCCACGTTCGCCGCAACAATTTCATGATCAACAATACTTATTTTGACTCAATGTGACACATAGCTCGAATATGGTCAATTTTTACGATAAAACCACAGAAATAGACATTTTCAATTGGCCATAGCTCCGTCCATTTTTATTTAAAATACTTTTAACTTAGATAAGATTAGAGTGAAATCTCTGCTGCACACAACGCGCACATACACATACACAGAGCGTGTATAATCTTGCACAATCTGCAACTGTGTATGAGAGAGCAAAGAGACAGAGACAGACACATTGAGACAGGGATAGCGGAGAGTGAGGCGGAGAGAGAGGCGCGGAGAGGGAGAGAGGCGGAGAGGGAGAAGGCGGAGAGGGAGAAAAAGACGGAGAGTGTAAAGAGGGCGGAGAGGGAGAGAGGGGCGAAAGGGAGAGAGAGGTGGAGGGAGAGGGGGCGGAGAGAAAGAGACGGAGAGGGAGAGAGACGGAGAGGGAGAGAGGGCGGAGAGGGGAGAGGTAGGTGGTGGAGTGGGGAGGAGG
>JAHLJT010009436.1:117715271-117742771 GCA_031308135.1 Acheta domesticus
AAGCCTGGATATATTACAAATTAAACCAATCCAGAGTTATCGCCATCAGTTTGTTTACAATTTTTTTATCGCTGTAAAACCTTTGTTTACCTTTTTAAGATAACGATAGCAATTGTTTCACATCCAAAACTATCTCTTGTGCCATCAATATAATATTAAAATCGGTAGTGGTGTGGGTTTGAATCTATGAAACTCTGAATAGAATCATTATTAAAGATTCAGTGCCGAAAAATAGCCCAGGAAACAGAAAAAGTGTGTAAAAGAAATTTCAAGAATTTTGTCAAGACCAGAAATACAAATGGACAGCACAAACTACAAATGACGAAATTACACATGCTTTTAGGCAATTAATATACGAAGATTAGATTGTGAAGAGTACAAAGAATATGCCATCAAAACTATGTGGAACGTTACAACCTAAATTATTCAGGAAAATATTTTAATGAGTACACACGTGTGTTCAATCCATTCGAAATTGACGAATTCCGCTGCTAATTCATCTTGTACATCTTCCATTTCAAATACTTCTATGGAAGACAAGACTTGGAAACCAATTGCTACAACTTTAATGATTGTGCTTTTAATAAATGTTCTTGTCAGTAGCCTTGTTTTAATAATGTTTTCCGAAAGTTTTATTACCATAAAATTGAAACATATTTGAAATCATTTTCTGCATTAAACTGTTATTCAAATGTTACTTGATTATAAGTTATTCCAGGAGGCAGTTGATAAGTCGGAACTGAATGAAAGATTTTCATTTTCGGTTGTAATTTTGAGTAATATTTCCTTTTTCGTAATTCCAGTGCATTTAAATTATCCTTTCAAATCAGGTATATGTGTTTATCGTCGAAATAGTCATAAGAATATCACGCAGAAGTTGGCTGTGCTAGCCGGCTAAATTCAACTCCTCGCTACGCGAGTCTGTGAATTTACGGCTAGCACAGCACTTCTCGTTGTCCCCCTGATATACTAATTATGAATAAATAGTCGGATACTAGATTAAAATGAACATGTGATTATTTCCATTTCTATTCGGCGTGTTGCAGTGACAAGAGAAAGAATATAGTTCTCCCTTAATTCTTATTATTTTTTACGGTAATGTACAATTTTTGAACTGTATGAAGAGCGTCCGATAAAATTAAGGTGAGTCGAACAGTATACTGTGTGACGTCAGGACGCCTCTCCCGTTTCCATGGCAGCTGCCAACCAGAGAGACAATATGTGACGTGTCAGGTCGCGCAAATGTGCCTCTACACTGCCGCAACACAGGGAACATTTGAGCATCCGCACAGAGACTTCCCTAGCCGCCGCACGCCCGGTTTCTGCACCTGCTACTGACTGCGCGCGCCAATGTGTAGTGTGTTGTGATGAGTTGCGTTGAGGTTAGCTTCTGTTGTCGTGATTTTACACTTTACACGTATTTTTTGAAGTGGTGTTTTCGTGTCCCGGTAACACGATGGTCAGTGGTTTCCGACCTGGCAACGTCGCTCCCTCCACTCACAAAGTCAATCACCTTCTAATTTAATCGGACCTTAAGAAGTTCTATAGCTGAAACAATTAATGCAATAGCTTTCAATTAAGGTTCTGTATTTTCAGGATGTCTCTTAAAACAAAGAAACTTACTCTATCAGTTCATTCAAGATGAAGGGAAAAGGAGATTTTCTCTTCTCTTCCTACTCTCGACTGATTATAAATAAGCTGTCGAAATTGCCGTGCAAATAGCTGGATCCATGGTACAGAATAGAAAAGCCACCGCACAGTGTTGCACCGTGTAGGACGAGGTAGCCGCACGCTGCGTTGTGTTTGAACGTTCGTATCTTTCAACTTTGCTCATGCCATTTTATTCCTGTGACGCACAGAAAAGACGCATCATGAAGCGACGCGCCTTTACGCACAGACATAAACTTAAACATAAGATGAAAGAAGGAAGCATTCACAATGTATACATGCGAACAAAATTTCTGCCGACTTTGACAGCCGGAGTGGGGAGAGCGATGTTGCCACTTACTTGGGCGGCAGACACGTGGTCGTACTTGCGCTCAGATCAGCTGTTGAGGAATTCACATTCAACTTATTGTATTTTTGGTTGAATTGTAATAATGACACTATTATTATTTGATTAGAAATTCTGTTACACAATTTTAACGCATTCCCTTACAATAGAATCCTGTCTTTTTCCTGCCCAAAGCAAGAGAATAACGAAACATTTTTTGCAACAACCGACGCGCAAAGCCAGATGAAAAGTACGTACAAGCGAGACGCGTTTTAAGAAGAAGATGCCATAGTATTTATTCTGAAAGATTTATAAGAGGGGAGTATCTAAAAGCAAGACATTCTTGGTTTAAATACATACGTTTCACAGAACGTTCACAATAAAAAAATTGCAGGACTTTTCGAAGTTACTGACTTTACCTGTTATTTACAAGTTATCAAGGAGGCGTCCTATTGAATGCATTGGCATAAGGATAAAAATTAGAAATGTCCCTTAAGGTGGATGTACATACTATACAACGTGTCGTAGTATATCAGACTTTTAAGTAAGCCTGTATCACTAGACGACACAACCGCACACACAATGCACAACCTAACAAGGAATGGTGCTCCTCTTGGCGCTCGTCTCTCTTAATTAATCATTTCAGTTGCTTCGCACTATTAATTTCATTGTTTCTTAGTAAACGTCGGCAAACTCTGTAGTGACAGCATCACAATTTGAAGCCTCTGATTGGATAACGGAACCCACACTCCCCTCTCAGCCTGGAGCTGTCAAGTCGGCAGAAATATTATTCGCAGTATACAACATAAGCGTAAGCGAAGATTTTCTATTTTCTGTGGGCCATTCCAGTTACTATTGGTTGGATGTGAAAATATATATATATATATATATATATATATATATATATATATACACACACACACACACTACTAAGATCGTACGCTACGATATATACTACTAAACAACAAAAAAATCGTACGCTACCAAAACAACACAGAAAACCGTCGAAAATCAACCAAGCAATTCGGAAAACAAGTCTTTCGTTCGACCTATCGACTTCGATCCTATTTCGACACTCGATTTTGAGTTAAGCGTACTGTGATTGGTTCATTTCTTATTTCTGACATAAGCATAAGCACAGAAGTTTGAAAGCTTTTAAGTTAACGTCTTATGCGTTATGCTTATGCGAATACATTGTGAATGAGTCCGCTTATAACGTTGTCCTAACTTTTATGTTAACGCTATGCTTGTTTATGTCTGCATTGTGAATGGGCCTGTACCTCCATGGAAACCGTCGTCAGACATTACTTCGTGGAGGTAATTACTTCCGTTAGCTAGAGCTCTTCCTTCTTAATTTCGAATGTGTTCTCTTCTTTTTCAGAATATTTGTGACCATAGTTATTATTATATTCCGTTTCTCTTTGGAGGAAAGCATAATTTTAACCAGATGTGTAGGTGAGATTGTTTCTCCCAGTTCTCTGTAAGTTCTCTATCCGTGTTCCATGCATTACACTGGAATAGGGTGTCCATGGGGGTCATCTACAACAGTTTGACAATGGTCGCACCCCGAGCAGTATTTTTTATCAATGTCGTATAGGTACTTGTTAAAGCATCCATGTCCCGACAGCGCTTGGGTCAGGTAATAGTTCACTTCACCGTGACCTCTTTCCACCCATTCTATGTTTGGGATCATTTGGTGCGTCATCTGCCTTTTGTTTCCCCATCCATTCCCCACTCCATCTTTCTTGCCACTCTTTCATTGGTGTTTTTCTAGTTTCCTCTTTTATGGTATTATCTCCTTTGGCGATAGCGAGCCTTCCTTTTCCTTCTATCCTTTAGAGTCTGGTATGTTCTCTTTCTTCCGTCGCTAGTAAGTCTACAGGGAGCAATCTGGCCAGCACCAAAACAGCGCATTCAGATATCGTTCGATACGCTGATACAACTCTGATAGTCAGTCTCCTTTGGATTTGGTTGTATTTTCTCCTAATGGCTTGTTGCTCAAGGGAAGTCGTCCATACTGGTGCTGCATACATCTTTGATATTACCGCACTGGAGATCATTCGTCGTTTTGCTTCCTTAGGTCCACCTATATTGGGCATGAGCCTAAGAGGTTGGATCTAATAGTTGCTGCTTTGTCTGCTATCTTGCATATGTGAGGCCCGAAGCTCAGTCTGTGGTCAATTTCGACCCCCAGGTATGTAATTTGGCGGCTCCAGGTGATGCTTACTCCGTTGGGATGCATGGGAACTTGCATCATCTCTCTGTCGGTAACGGACTGCTTTCGTCTTTTCCACAGCCATCTGTACGCGTCTTTTATCCAACCATCTATTAACCCTGGAAAGGGCCTCGTTGAAGTGCACCTCCAGCAGATCCACGTTGTCGCTGTGGCTGATGATTAGCGTATCGTCTGCATATCCGATCAGCAAAGTATCTTGTGGTAGCTCAATATTTAGGTCATCGTACATGGTGTTCCACAGGAATGGACCCAACTTGAATCCTTGGGGACTCCGCTTGTCATCTCTTCCTCCACCCTAAGAGTGTCCGAGTATATAATCTTCCTTTCTCATAGGTAGTCCTCAATAATTCTTAGTAGGTATTCTGGGACCCGTTTCTCCACCAATGCCTTAACAAAATCTTTCCAGATACAGTTAAAGGCATTCCTAATATCAATGGCAACTAGCGCACAGAACCCCCTTTTTTTACCTGTTTCTTTTTTGGCAGTTTCCGCTATATGCTCTACTTCCTTTATAGCCTCCGTAGTAGAGCGGCCTTTCCTGAATCCAAACTGTCTATCGGAGAACTTTATTCCTGATGATATATAATTCTCTAGCCGTTGTAGAATCAGCCCTTCTAAGAGTTTGTCAATTGTATCTAGTAGGCATAGCGGCCTATACGACGATGTCCTGTCTAGGGGCTTACTTCCTTTCCGAAGGAGAATTAATTTGTTTCTTCCAGTTCTTGAAGAAAACTCCATGTCTGAGGCAGCTATTAAATGCTTCAATAAGCATTCCGGGTATTCCTTGGCCACAATCTTAATTATTTCGTTTGGTATTCCGTCTGATCCGGTGGCTTTCTTGCACTTTAGTTTCCTCGCCTCTACTTGCAGCTCGTCTTTCGTGAATACATCGTTCTCACTGAATATAAGTCGTTCGGTTTTCTCATCCACGGGTCTCTAGTTGGGAAGAGATCTCTTACAATTTCCTTCACCCATTTGGGGTCTACTAGTTCAGGTATCTTCGTATTCACTCGAAGTTTTTTGGTTACAATTTTGTACGCTATGCCCCAGGGATCATCCTCTACCTCTTCCAGTAGCTCATTCCAGCACTTAGATTTCCTTTTTTAAATTTATCTTTTCAGCTGTTTTTGGCATAATTTGTTGTCTCTTCGGAGTGATTCGTCAGTTTTGGATCTTTTGGCAAGTCTCCTGGTTATAAAACATTTCTTCCTCAGTTCGGCAATCTCAGGGGTCCACCAGTACACCTATTGCTTTCCCCCTGGGCATCTACGTCTCAGCATAGATGTGGCGCAGGCGTTTAATCACTACGTCCCTTGCTACTTTTACAGTTGTTTCAAGGGCATTATGTTTTTCCATCGATCCAATGTTCTGCATTAGCTTCTACTCTTCAAGAGACTTCTTCGCTTTCGTTTCGACCAGCTTGCTTATGTTCCAGGGTGGTCGCCCCCTTGGCTTCTGGTGCCCTTTTTAGTATCCAATTACTTTAAATTGACTGTAACTGTGATCGCTGAGCGTCCCGTCGTTCAGTTCTCTCCAGTCCTTGGTTCTCCTAGCAAGGTTGTTGGAGCCTATCGTCAGGTCCAGTATGGATGCCACTTCTCCTCTTTGGAACGTACTCACTCTTCCTGTATTGAGGATGTCGTTTTCGACAATAAATTCACACACAAAATCCCCTCTTTTGTGAGTTCGCGTTTCCCACCCCATTCTGGAGACTTCTGTTTCCTCATTTTGGATCATCTATTTAAATCGCAAGGATAATTTAAGTCAATATTCACACGCAAAATGTGGCTTAAAAAAATTAAACTTATATCAGAAGGAATCAGATAATATATCATATTACATGTATATGTAAACCCGATGGGCAATGATCATGCAGAAGATTTTTTTTTAAAACTAAGAGAGATAAGGCGGCATTGATATATATATATATATATATATATATATATATATATATATATATAAGCCAGGGGAAGATGTTCTTGGTGGTATTTAAAATAAAGCTGAAAATGACGTTATAAAGTAATAAGAGTTGTGAAATAGGACGGAATTTTAGGACAATAAGTGACACAGGAACAGTATTAAGTGAAATTGGGTGCTGCAGTTCACGAGGAATAATCTTGTGTCATAAATGGGGACTGGAATCATCTGAGAAATAATCAAGATAAGTCAATGCATTGATATTATGAACTAAAAGGGAGAGCAATAATTTAGAAAAGGAAAATAAAAGACCTTAAAAAAAGGGCGGGAATAGTGATTTAAAATAACAGTGTAGTTTTTTGATTTGTTAAAAACAAAATTTTTCATTTAAATAAATCATATAATTGTATTTGTTCAACAGAAGCTCGTGGTATTATTTTAGTTATATTAGTTTTATTTCACCATTCTTCAAAATTTCATCCAATGTTTTTCGTATGGAGCATTCTGATGTACAGATCCACCTCCTGAGAATTGGTGAGTAAAGAAACCATTGATTATCTTGAAGTATTATAAAAAAGTCGGGCATATTTAGAAATAAATATTTTGGTTTGTCACAGAAGCTAAATACACGTTATTTTTTCGTTTGTATGAAGTATTCATGATAAATTGATTTCAATCCATTGAAGAACTTGTTTATTTTTTTTACTTCAATTACAATTTTCAACATAAAAAAATTGTATTCCCTAGAGACAGATTTGCCTATCTTATTCTGCCTGTTATGTTCAGGCAACTTGAAGAACCTGATGAAATTATGGTACTAAGAAATTAAATTAATCACAATTAAATTTTCAATTATCTACCTACCTCCCTTTTAGAAATCAATTCAAAGGATTATGGTATCTGTTCTAAGAAAAAAAAATCACAATTAATCTTACCAAAATGTATGGTTGTTTTGACACAAGAAGCTGTTCCTGGAATATTTTTGAAGCTTCTGAAGCAAGAGAACCAAGTCGCATTAACATCTGCAGTGTTGGGGCATTCCGTGTGCACTGTGACACTGATCTGTCATATGGTGTAGCCAAGAAAAGAGGTGGTAGAGAATGCCTGGATGAGTGAAACTGTGTTTCAATTCTGCAATTCGTTCACCTATGCAGAATATCAAGTACAATTAATACTTCATTAAAGAAAATAATTATGATAAGTTCCATGAAATCACAAGCTACAACAAGCTTACATACACTACATTTTTTTATGGAGTAAATTAATTGGTTTTCATTATGTTAATATTGTGTAAGTTAAAATTTTCTTTAAAAAGAAATGAATACATTGAAATATTTAAGTTCAAACGAGAATAAGGCAACACACCTTCGAGACAGATTTCGAACTAGAAAATATGTTTCAGTATGTTTGTCTAAAGAAAACTATACAATGTATACCACGCCATTAATCAATAGCCCAACACTAATAAATCAGTTTATGTGTGTTTTAAAGCAGCCATAATGTGTGCATGTGTGTGTGTATTTATATATATATATATATATATATATATATATATATATATATATATATATATATATGTGCGTGTGCGTTCTTTCTTTCTTTTTAGCGTAACATATACAAGCAATGAATCAATAAGTATGACACTCACTCAATCAGGACAAAGCTCTGTCCAAAAACAAAAGAAGTCAAAGAAATTAAATCTCAAACTGATCATTGTTTTGAAATTTAACATGTCTTTTTGATAAATTCAATATGGCAATTCAAATACAGACTTATAGTGAAGATAATATGAATTTATTAACACGTACATCCTTTAGTAGATATGTTCAATTAGGTACAACTGTTTCTGATGTGGAATAAGAAATAAGCACTGGGGATTGAGGATTTGGAAAGTTCACAAACAAATGTGGCAAGATGACTCAATTGTCTTCAACAACATATCCCGCATACCATAAGTCTCTGAAAATACCTGAAACCAGCCAAGAACCCAACTAGGATTTAACAGGAATGGTGACAATAAATTCATCATGGAGAACAGAAAGCATAGTTTCTCTCAGGACAGAAAGCAATTTTTTTTTAAATATTATTTTGCAATGAACAAGAACTGTATCACTATCAAAATTTGTGAGTTCTCTGTTTCAAAGTAAATAGTCACCAAATTGTTTGTACAATTCAATAATGGACTCTTTATGGAAAAAGCAGGGGGAAAGGATTTTGAGGTACAATTTATGGCTGTAAAGGGGGGGGGAGAGAGAGGTTCTGAAAATACATGCAAAAAGGTGCCAGAAAAGGTACTGCAGAAACAACTGTATATACAGAGTGAGTCACGTAACTTTAGCACCTCCTGTAACTTTTGAACGGTTGAAGTTATTGCAATGCAGTTTTCACGGAAGTGCATGAGGGAAGGGGCTAATTGATACGTGCATTAATTTCTATTTTATCACTTGTATTTTACGAGATTTTTTAGGTAACTTTGTTTTTTCAAATGGAACTATACATATTTTTTCAGTCCACCATGACGAGCGTAAAAAGACGAATCCAATGATGTACATATTGTCATATGTTAGATAAGCATTTTTTTGATTAATTTTGATTTTTGCGACTGGGGTTTAACGGACATTTTGAATAGTCCACCACACAAGGTCACGCAGCGCTCCACCAGCATCGCGCGCCCGGGCAAGGGAAGGGAGATTTGAAGATACGAAACATATTCCAAATATTCACAAAACCATTGCAGTTTTTTCCTGAACTGTGCTTTCCATCCTTCCGCATTTTCAGATTTTCGACTTTCTTTGATTGAAGGAATTAAAGGATGGAAAATAAGGATTTGTCATAAGTTTGTATCGTAATAAAATTGTTTATAACTTCATTTAATGAGGTTTCATTAGATACGTATTAATGGGATCTTGAAACAAAGCACAATAAGAATAAATAATTAAAACTGTACAAAAAATATTGCGTATTTTGAGCAAACAATTTCAATGTTAATAAGAATATAATAATAACTTAGGGATAGAAATAATCTTATTTCAATAAATACTACTTAAGACAAATCCGTATTTTCAATCCCTAAGAAACACAAAATATCTGAAAATGGATCAGGATGGAAAGGAGAGTTCAGGAAAAAATGCAACAGTTTTGTGAATATTTTTCGTATCCTCAAGTACTAAAATCCCTTCCCTTTCCCGACCCCGCGTTTGCTGGGGGAGCGCTGCGTGACCTTGTGGGGCTGACAGTTACAATGAAAATATCCGTTAAACACTAGTCGCAAAAAAATCACAATTACTCAAAAAAATGCTTATCTAACATATGACAATATTTATATCTTTGGATTCGTCTTTTTACGCTTGTCATGATAGACTGAAAAAATATGTATAGTCCTATTTGAAAAAACAAAGTTACCTCAAATATCTCGTAAAATACAAGTGATAAAAGAGAAATCAATACACATATCAATTAGCCCCATTCCCTCATTCACTTCCGTGAAAACTGCATTGCAATATCTTCAACCGTTCAAAAGTTACAGGAGGTGCTAAAGTTACGTGACTCACCCTGTATAGTAGAAATGTTTACAGCACTATATTGTCCTTTTATCACATCCAAGGCACCATTTTGTTTTGTCAAGAGTATTATAACATATCTCTTCTTTCCATTGCCACTGTTACACAATCCTTCCATTTCACTCTTGGCCATCCTCTTTTCCTCTGTCTCTCTGGCGTCCAGTTATAAACCTTTTTGGGCACTCTTTCTGAATCTTTGTAAGTGGCCATACCATAAGAATCTTTTCTTTTCAACATCACTTAAGATCCTTCTATATTTAATCACCTTTTTATCATCTCTGTTTTAACATGATCAAGCTGTGACTTCACAGCATCTTCTCCAAAAATTGTTTTCAACACTATTAATTCTCTTTTTCAGAGCTTGGTTTAGTACCCAAAATTCAGAGCCATATGTTATTGTGTTTTCCACCAAAGACTTAAACAGCTGGATTTTTGTTTTAGTTCTGTCCTAACTCCAAATGAGTGGGTTTAATTTAAGGATTATCTGTCGACCTTTTCCGATTTTTGATAAAATATCGGCTTGATCTGTACCCTCTTCAGTCAAAATTACTCGTAAATACTTACATCTTTTACATTTTTCATCTTAGAACTCTCTAGAATTAAATCTTCCTGTACATCACCAACTACCAAATAATGAGCCTTTAGCAGGTTAATTTCCAATCCCCATTCTTCATATTCCTCTACAAGTTTTCTAACCCTGTAGGAAGCATTATTTACATTTTTTGCAAGAACCACTTAATTGTCAGCAAACAATAAAGTATGTATATTTTCTTCCCCTATCAGAATTCCCATTTTAGTGCATTTCTTTTAATCCATTTCTCAAGACTGATGAAATGTATATTTTGAAGAGTGTTGGGGATAAACAACATCCTTGTCTTAATCCCTTGTTAGTCGTGAATTACTCTGATAAATCTGCATACATTTAAACCTGGCTATTTCCTTCATAGAATCTCTTCATAGAAATTATGGATGTTGTTCTCTGTCATTTGCTTCCCACAACTTTTCGACAGGTTCACTATCATTCGCTTTTCTGAGGTCAACAAAAACTAGATGTAATGGGCATCCATGGGTTAGGGACTTTTCCATTAGCTGTTTCATGCAAAAGAGATTACCTGTGCAGGATCAACTAGATCTAAATCCACTCTGTTCTTCTAGTTCTATCTCATCCCTTTCAATGTGACCTCTCAGAACCTACCCATACAGTCTTCCTGTTGATGGGATGGCACTCAAGCCCCTGTAATTGGCGCAAACTGCTTTGTTTAATTTCTTATAAAGTGATGTAATGTATGCGCTTGTCCTGTCTTTTGGTATGGCTTCACCTTTCAGGCATTTATTCAATATTTCTGCCAAATATTCCAAGGCAACATCAGGGGCATGTTCCAACGATTCAACAGGAACACCTCCAGCACCAGGAGCTTTGTTGTTCTTCATAGCCATTAGCTTTTACTTTCCCGTATACCTACATATATACGGAGTAATATACGTAGTATAGGGAAAGTTATGTAATGCTGCATGAATAAACGGCGAATTTTCGCCAGAAAAAATGTTGTTGCTGGGCCGTGATAACCAAAAAGTGTATAAAACCAGTTGCTAAATTAAGAAAAAATCCCCTAACACGTGGTGTACTCAGAACCCCTCTTTTGTGAGTCTTTGATACCAAAAAACCAATTGAAAGGAAAACATCCATCTGTGAACACTGCTAGCACCTAAACCATACATATAATTTCTTCCAAAATGGATATTCCCCAGTCGATCTGGTTCGAGTCAAAGCTTTGAGATTTTTAAAAAGATTCTATAAAATTTGGGGGTACTTTACATAACGCTCCCTGGACATTTTCGAAATTTTCTCAAAAACAGCTCCAACATGTTTCTTTAAATTTCTTGTAAGAACAGAGTAAAATGCACTTATTAAGGTGGAATAGAATTTTCGAAAATCGCAAAAGTCTGAATTCTATTCAGCGTCTTCCTCCAACTACAAAGTTACAAATAGATTTTTTCTTCAAATAAAATTTGATCCTCATAGTGAGTTTTTCTTTAAGGTCATGTACATTTTTTTGAAAATTTTAGTACTTTTCACGCAATATTGCAGTAATATGTGCAATTTTAAAAAATTACAAAAACAAGATTTTCTCAAAAACAGCTTCAAACTTTTGGTACGGATAGTGCTAAATGTACTCTATGTGATGACATAAAATCCATATTGCTCTATCCTTGCCCTAACATTGTATTTTTTTTACTTGTCTCTCATGTCGGTAATATTTACATTAGTGGTGATTTGTTTACATTATTATATTTACAAGTACATGTGATTTAAATAATGTCAAGTAAAGTTTCTCGAAAACTCTATCACTTTCTCGGAAACTAGCTCAAATTCCGCATTTTCAGAAACGCTCAAACGCTATTTTCTCATAAATGGCTCCAAATTTTTTCTTCATACTTTTGGAATGGATAGTGCTAATTGCATTCTTCAATACGACATAAAGTTCAATCTGCAGTATTTTTTGTTTTTTCAAAAATTATATGAATGTAATTTTTTAGAGATCCCTCACATCTTTAATAAGCACATTACCAGCAATTTGTAAACACTATCGTACTTTTAAGTCAAAGTGCTAAAAATGACGTCAAATGAAGTATTTCGAAAACTCAAACATTTTCTGTGAAACAGAGCTTTAAATTTCGCATTTTTTAGTAGCGCTTAAACGCCATTTTCATAAAAACGGCTCCGAATTTTTAAAAGAAAATTGCCATTTAAGACGAGATTTTAGTGTTCTTTAATATTCTAAAATTGAACATTTCCGTTCTACTGTTAGGACACCAAAAAATTAAGTAACTTTTGGCGGCGATAGATGGCAGCTAGCAAGAGTAAGTGTCAAGTCCAAATAGCTAGCCGAGACCGAGGAAATAGAAAGCTAATATGGAACAGTCTGTGCCATTCTGTAGCATCACTAGTTACTTTCCTGTATACTATACGTACATATAGTACAGGGAAAGTTATGTAATGCTCTGCGAAAAACGGGTGTTTCCGGGAGAAAAACTCTCGCTACAGGGCCCTGATTAGGAAATGGTGGATAAATCCAGTTGCTAAATTCAGAGAAAAACCTCCGAACTCATGCTGCAGCCAGAATCCCAGTTTTGTGAGTCTTTGATACCGAAAAATCAATTGAAAGCAAATGTCCGTCTGTGAACAACGCTAGCGTCTAAACCGTTCAGCCAATTTTCTACAAAGTTTATACTCCTTGGTCGATCTGGCTAATCTCACAGTTTAATATAACAGTTGCGAAGCTCCCTACAATTTTTTTCATCCGGTGCGTCTGCAGCGCTCCCAGTGTGCGAGCAAGAGGCAGCACCAGTAAATAGAGATGCGGTATACGTATTTGCATACTGTTTAAATGTTGTGCAGTTTATGTCTGCTTTTAACAAAGCCACACTTTGCAAACTCTTTAATAGCACAAAGAGTGTAAGTGGCAATTGTGAAGTAATTGACTGGAGTCACCTCATTTCAGACATAAATTCTGAGAACAATGTGAGGTTTTCTTACTCCTTAAGTAGCACAAATAATATGTCTGAGCAACCTGAACTTACTGTCCCAAATGTTAGTATGCCAAAAGCTCTGGCAGAAGCAAACTCTAAGCGATGCACGTTTGGCTTCATTGTGAAAAAAGTACTTTCAGTGCATAATTGTACAGTGTGTAAATCGGCCCTATCTGATTGAGAGAGCCCTTCAAGTGATCATGACTTTACTAAGATGTACACCATTTCAAGAGATTTGATACAGTCAGGGAAGATGGAGCTTGACTGTGTGTACAGGGCATTCATATTTTTGGAAGAATGTGAAAATGAACTTGAAAACATTTCCAAGAAAACATTCATAGAATGAAATGTGGGGAATTATTGCTTGAAAATTGAGGAAAATAAAAGAATTTCCTATTGAATGTTGCGAAGGGACAAAATTGCTTGTATTAAAAATATTTATAAGGGTAAGATTGCATTATATAATGAAATTTAATAATGAGAAAATGCCAACAAAAGGTAGAAATAACAAAATATTAAAATTTAATTATTTTGGATGCTAAAAAAGATTCATTGTCAGTTGGTAAATACAATGCTAATCTTGAATTATGCTATTTTACCACTTTTAATGTATTATCATGATCCAGTTGTAATTATTTTTTAACTATGTAACCTTGACAGTACACTTACTTTGAGAGAAATAAATTTGTATCATATGTTAAACATTGAATGGGCATTTTATTATGTGTATATCATTAACTATTAGATGTTACGTACATTCCTAGGTGTTGTTTTAATCGTGTTCTAAAATATTAAGCATTAAAATTATGAATTTCTCGGCCGTCTCCTATTATCCCTAGTGGCATTAAAGAAACTCCTCTTGCTGGCCACCAGGGCACTAGTGTCGTGCGACCTGTCAAACGGATGAATTCTCGTCCCATTAGAGCTTCGCAACTGTTATATTAAACTGTGCTAATCTCGTGACAATGGGGGGGGGGGGTACTTTACATGAAGTCCCCCAGATATTTTCAAAATTTTCTCAAAAATGGCTCCTCATTTTTTCTTTAAATTTGTCATAATAGAGTAAATACACTTGTAAAGGTGGCATAGGTCCCATTTTTACAATTAACTCTAAATTTTCGAAAATTGCAAAAGTTTGAAAATTTTTCGGCGTTTTTCTACAAGTACAAAATTGAAGATGGATATTTTTCCTTCATACAAAATTTGTTCCTAATAGCAAGTTCTTTTTTTAAGGTCATGTACATTTTTTTTTGAAAATTTTAGTAGTTCGCGCAATATGTGCAATGGCTCCAATTTTTTCTTTAAACTTTTTGTGGGGATAGTGACAAATATACTCTATTAGATAACATAAACGCCATATTGCTCTATTCTTTTGTTTCTTCAAAAATTGCAAAAAATGTAAGCTTTTGACTTGCCTCTCACGTGGTTAATATTTATTTTAGCTGTGATTTGTTGACATTAGTATACTAATGAGTATGTGCTTTAAGGTGAGACGGTGGGCCCTCTCCCATCAATGTTAAAACAAGCAACTTTGTGATCCATTTTCTCAGAAACTACTGATTAAATTTTTTTGAATTTTGTACTACTTATTAAGTAATACATGAAAAGATTACTGATCCTCAGTTAAGTTGCTACCTCTTTTCTGAAGCGATTTTTTTTCTCCAAAACACAATTTTTTTCTAAAACAAAATGTGCAAAAAAAATCCTAACACATGGACTAGAGAAGTAATAATCATGATTGAGGATCCACATTCTTATTATAACGTGATTTATCGTCAGTAAAAATTTCATGCAGATATCTTTAATAGTTTCGGAGATAATGGGACAAACGTTTGAAAATTTTAACTTCTGAGAAAATGGCATTCAAAGTTTTCAGAGAAGCATATGTTAGGAAAACTTAGAATATTTTTTACTACAGAGTAACTAAAGGCAGCCTTCATCATAATAACAGGCTTCGCTATCTTTTAGACCAGCCTGAGTTTTTCTTTTCTTCTTCTTCTTTGGCATATTTTGCCTTTGCATTGCATTAAGTAGACATCCTAAATGAAACATATAAGCAAGATTTTTCATTCTTGAATGCCAGATGTTGGTTTAGCCGTGATCGCTAAGTCATTGTACATTCCTGGCTAGGGTGAACACATGACTTGTGTCGGTTCGAATCTTCATCTAAAACCGTGCTTAGCTGCTAATAGCACTAAATGCGGTAGTGGTTGTAGTAGTAACGGTAGCAGTTGTAGTAGTAGCGGTAGCAATTGTAGTAGTAGCGGTAGCAATTGTAGTAGTAGCGGTAGTGGTTGTAGTAGTAGCGGTAGCGGTTGTAGTAGTAGCGGTAGCGGTTGTAGTAGTAGGAGTAGCGGTAGCGGTTGTAGTAGTAGGAGTAGCGGTAGCTGTTGTAGTAGTAGCGGTAGCAGCAGTAGCGGTAGCAGCAGTAGCGGTAGCGGTAGCAGTAGAAGTAACAGTAGTAGTATACAGTGTGTCCCACCAACTATGGACCACCCCCTAACTTCTAAATGGTTCAGGATATCGAAATAAAGTTTTTGCTGAATAATGCAGACTCATGGGCACGTAACATGCCATAGAGAAATTGTATATATTTTTAGTTTCCGAGAAATTTAATCTTTGATTTTTTAAGTAGAACTATATATTTTTTCTCACCAGCAATGGATAGATCATGGAAAGAGGAATAAAATGATGCTTCATGTGCTGGGATTTTGATAGCAATTTGCGTATAAAATTAGTAGACCAGTAGCTTCAAGTACAAAGACTCTGCTTTGGCGGATTCGATGGTGTAACGGTTAGCGTACCGGACTGTCATACCCAAGTTCACGGGTTCAAACCCAATTCGCTACCTGCCGCTGCTGCTACCGAAATTCGAAGCCATGGATTTTTAAGGGCGAAAAAATCCTTCGTACGCCTTCCTTCGGAGGGGAAGTAAAGCCTGCTGACCCATGTTAGTAGATTTACTTGCATGTAAAAGATCCTCAAGCCTAAAATGATGCCTCTGAGCTAAATTCAAATCGCCTGTTTTGTCGCCCGAGATAATACCTTCTTTCTCTGCTAGTTGATGAAAGGAGTATAGTGAAATTTGCGTGGTCTGACGGAAGAGCGGGCCTGATGGCCCGAGTCTCGCCATGTAAATAAGACATTAACTAACTGCTGAATTAATTGGCTAAGATTTTGGGAATCGCGGTAAGGAGAGAGATTATAAGGCCATCCAGAATAACCGTGTACTAGATGGAGCAGGTTGATACTCAACTGGTTCTGAAGATATTAGCAGAAATTTTTTGGACCAGAAGATATGAGTTCCACTTCATAATGTGCATGTTGGATGTCAATTGCAGAGTTGACAAAGTTTCGCAACAGTTTCTAATCAGCAAATAATGTAGTGTTGTTTCTGCACTTAACTTATTTAAATCAAGATTTCTTCTTCAGCGCTATCAATTATTGAATAGTGGATGTTATCCTTGGTTTATTCTGAAGGATTCCTTTTCTGGTTGCGAATGAGGATCACTAGCTGCGAATGAGCTGTAGGGATTGCGAATGAGCTGTAGGGATGATAGTAGTTTTGAGGTCCTTCCAGAGGTCAAGAGTCATATGGGATGGTGAAGGAAGGTGAGCTAGAGAGAGTGGTGTTAATATGGGTATCATTAGCTGTGCAAAAATTTCAGAGAGGATGATGTGCTTTGTGTGGGGTTGGACAAGAATAACAGTTATACTGTTATGAGGAGTGTGTCGTCTGATTTAGTTACAGGTGGAAGGTGGGGATCTTATGTACATAGATTATCTGTGTTAGTGAGGATCAGATCAAGTAGAGATGCCTGTTGAGTTCCTTGGTAACGAATTGGTTTGGTAATCAATCGCTAGAGATTGGTGGTGCTATATAAATCTAGGAAATCTTTTTCAAGGCTGGCCAGGAGCTTCCAGTTAACATCTGGGCAAGTAAAGTCCCTAAGAACTAGAAAATTAGAATTGTCAGATAATTTCAATAGAAGTAGATTTTTTACAACATATTACATCTACAAAAGGATGCATATTTTAAGTATTTCATTCTATTTGTACCAAGACTAGGCACTCTTAACCCTTTGCGGTCCTCTGTCCCGCGTGGCGGGACACAGCGTTTTCTCGTTGCAGACCCTTTACATCCCCAGGTAGCTGGTTGCACCGGTCCGGCTTGCCGCGGCGTAAGAAACTGTACTCGGGTTTCAAATTATTTTTCGTATTATTACAATCAAAACATTTTAATTTATTTGCCTAATTCATAATACATAATTTTGTAACTTAATGTTTGGTGCGGAGAGCTTCACCTCATTACCAATAATGCCTGTATATTGCATTGTATGAACAAAGTCCGAGTTATGATTACAGTCATTTTCTTCAAACTCCTCGGAATATCTCGAGAAAATGTTTTCAAATTCTTACTTTCCTGAAGATTGTTAAGTCTCAGAATTGTTTACCGATTCACACAATTCAAGTTTCGACAATCTCGAACATTTACTTCTCGATGTCACCATAAGTTTAACTGCAACCTCGTAAGCAAACTGATTTTAAACAACATAAAATGGGAAAAGTCTGGCTACAATGATGGAAAATACTGTCTAATCTCTTCTGAAGATAATTAGTTGTACAGGAAACCGGTGTCATTTACCTGAGTGGAATAAAACAGAGTTAAATATAGGTCCCGCCCCACGGGACAAAGGACCAGACGCAGGAAAAAGGAAAGTCCCGTGACGCGGGACATCGGACCGCCAGACGAAGCAGACGGAAAAGTGAAAGGACCGCAAAGGGTTAAGTCATCACCATGTTGAACTTTTCAAAGAGCTGTTTCATTTTAAAGTCAGCTAAGTAATGCATTTTATGAGGCTTTAAACTTGATTACTGATATGTTTCAATTTTTAAACAGTGCTCTGTTCTGGCTGCCTTGGACAACCTTATGGTAATGACACTGATGCAATAGAAACATTCATCTCAAAGAGCACTGATTATATAAAAGGTAATCTCTTTACACCTTAATACACATTTTCTGGAATTATATACATCACATATAGTGGAATCTCTTTAGCACGTTCCCGGTTACCACGTATTCCTACTTAGAACATTCATATTTTCAGTTCCCAGTCCCAATTTCATCAAATTACTCGTTTACATGTTCAACATTCCAGCTTAGCATGTTCAAAGTTTGTAGGGAACTTACTTCCGGAGAGGTACGTGTTTTCTGGTGCACCAGCGCCATCTTCAGTGTGTGTTTTCAGGTATCAGGTTTTGGGTACCACTTTCACTTTGTCCGATTCCAGAGCAGGAAAAACATGTTGCACTGTACCCTCTGTACCATCTTCATTGTGTGATCCACATGTTTTCTGTAGTTTCTGTGTTTCGTGTTTCTTTGATGTGGTAAAGTGATGTGTTACTTTGAGTGTTCTCTCTCTCTCTTTTTGTTGTTGTTGTTGTTGTTGTAATTTACTTCTTTCTTTCTTTTTTTACTTGTCATTTGAGTAAATTTGGTTAACCCAATGGACATTTGTGTGTTAATTATATATATATTAGTTTTTCTGTATTATGGTGGTTTTGCAGATGGAAATATGGAAAATAAGTATAATTTGCACATTTTTGGTTAGCATGTTTTCCAGCTTATGACGTTCAAAATTTTCAGTCCCTTAAAAAACGTACTAATGAGATTCCACTGTATTAAAATTATAATGTAATAAAATATTAAATATTAAGAACTCACGTGTGAATTCTGAATTCAAATTGACAATTATTGGTACTGTGAGCCAATCAGTACAGCTCATCAATCTCAGAAAATGTAATAAACCCAACTGTGATTGAACTGGTGGATAAAATGGCTCAGGAGACACGAAAAGGTAAGCAACTAATAACTCAATTACAAGATCAGGAAAATGTGGAGGGCCCATCAATTGCGATGCCAACCACCGTTTGGCAAGACAAGCAGTAGGACCAAATCCTGGAAATTGTTGGTGAAGTCTGAAACAATTTGTAAGCAAGACAAAATGATGGTGGATTTTAATAACGAAAATATAAAGTGCAAAAAATATTAAGTGCAAACGCATACAAACCCATGAAGAGAACTCGTAAGTTTGGGCAATAAAACTAGCTTCTGCTCAAGAGCCAAAGTTTCAGGAGTGTCATGGTACCCCACTATGCCAAGTGCATCTACTCGTTGTTTCATGAGTGATACTTCTTTCAAGGCTGCTAACCAAATTCTGAACACAAAGCCATCCTGTGAATAAAAGAAATCTGTTACATATGTATAATAATGCATTTTCCTATTTTCTTAACATTTTTTATGAAACTATAATACAAAAGAAACTTTTGAGATTTATGCTTTAATATCACATGTTTACAAAACAATATGATGTAATTACTATTTCAGTTGACACACAACAGGAATCTGAGCTAAAAATGTGTCTTTTTCATAGATAACTCCTAATTACAAAACCCTATTGCTTAGGAACGAAATCTCAAAGTAGTGTAACAATTTATTTGCTCCACGAGATTATAATTGGGTCCATAATTGAGGCATCTAGTGAGGGAGGGGGAGCTAACCAACAACGGTAAGGAAATGAGATAAATTGAGTTTTGCCCTTGGTTTATTTCATCAATTATTTATATAATAAAGGGGATGTTTTTTTCTTATTATCTTTAAGATATGAAATTTGTTTCTTTGGGAAAACATGAATTTGCAATTCTATAAGTATTTTATAGTTTATACACAACCTTAAAGGTAAGATTTTTTCATCAATATATCAACTAATTATTTTTTTGATTACTCTGACAGTTTGACTGTATTACTTTCTTGTACTGACCTTACTAAGATATCCATTTTGTATGCTGCAAAGTCCTAAACTTTGAAAAATTCAAAAAATATTGTATGATTTTTCATCATCCGTTAGTGAATGGTGTTTGCAATTGAGGTTACACGTTTCAAGGTATAATGCACATTCACAGACAGGGTATTGTTTATTCTTAGGTACTGTTTTTCCTGTTGTATCACTAACATTCTTCACTGTTTCACTTCCAACTACTTTCTTGTCTTTTCCATTTCATTGTATCATGAATGCATTCTCGCTGCTTTTCTGAGTTGTCTAAAACATAGACCCAATGATTATTTCGTATTTTGTTTTGGGCAAGTCAAATAATATTGTCGGTCCCATAAGTGTAGTGCTTGTTTTATCCCTGAAGTTGGCGGTGTTCCTCGCTAGAATGTGAAATTCGGAACAGATCTATGTGGTTCCCCTTCCAGGTAACTCCCCAGCGGAGCACAGTTTGAGCCAGAATTAGCTTCAGACTTCTAACTCTTCTGTGCCTGTGCGTGTGAGAGGAGAGGATGGGACAAGGACAAGGAAGGAAAGATCATGTGCTGCCATAGCCTGTTTGATATGGCATTGCCCTGGCAATCAGCTGATATTGATTGGAGAAACAAAACTACTGATCAAAGCAACCAGTCGCCTGAATTTTGCTCCAGTCAGCAGTTGAAAATTACCAAGCTATCTTGCTAGGTTTAAAAATTCCATCGGGTCTTGTACTTTAGTCCTTCTTGTCAGAGACACTGCAGTGGGACTTGTTGTTGCCCTGAACCATCTCATCCAGTCACCTTATTTCCTTATCTTATTTCCTTAAGTGTAACCTTCATTCTTTGCTGTGTTACCAAGCAGTACTATTGCACAACATGGGATACTTGAAGCCCTTGAAACTGTGATGTCAAATCCTTATTGAATATCAAATGTCTAATAATACGTTTATACCAGGTCTTTATTGTATCTCACAACCTATGTCTAGAAACACCACCTCTTGTTTTGGCAATTTGGCAATGCATGAAATACCTTCAGCATACCTTTCACTTTTAGCGACCTCTGGCCACGTGCCCTCAGATTTAGGGCAGAGAGAATGTGTCCAATTTTAGTTGGAAAAAAAGAGAATACAATCTGCCACTGCTGCGATTACACTGAAAAGAGTAAATACTTCTCTTGATAAAGGGTGGTCACTTTGAACACACACTCGAAGGCCAGATTTTTTTTGTCATTTTAAGGAAATTATATTTTATTATTTTTATTAATTATTTTCAATAATTATTAATTTTCTACTTATTTATATTTTATTAGTAATTTTAATCATTCTATTAAGATTTTCTTATTTGCTTAACCTTTTCAGTGCTATGTTTCTTTAGGGGCAGCGCGTCCCCCGGCGCTGGGGCAGCCGGTCCGCTTGGGTCGCCTGTGGCCTGCTTTTTTTTTCGGCCGCGCTCCCTTCGCACTGCACGCGGCGCTGGTAGAGCTTTAACCCATTAATGCCCAGCATACCATATATGATACGATAATTTCTGGTCAAATCAATTTTGCTTCTTTTGCAATACTTTGTTAATTTTAGTTTTTCAGTCAACATAGACATCCTGAACGAAATATATAAGCAACATTTTTCATTCTTGAATGCCAGATGTTGGTTTAGCCATGATCGCTAAGTCATTGCACATTCCTGGCCAGAGTGTACACATAACTTGGGTTGGTTCGAATCTTCATCTAAAACCTTGCTTAGCTGCTATAAACCTGTGGGTAAGTCGGAGGCAGAGGCCGATGTAAAACAAACGGTGGTTGGTCTGCATCATACAATATACATGCAAAATACTCAATAACCACCATTTGGCGCTTCGAGAGCGCTCTAGTAGTATAATTTAGCAACATAACAATTGAATAGCACTAAAAGTGACAAAAACCTGCTACCAGAGGTCTGCAATGGTTACTGTGCAGAACGCGACAACAATGGGCGAGCGTTATGCGAACAGAATCATTCTGGGCAGTAATGTAAATTCTGGGTAAAATGTATCCCACGTGATGGTTTTCTCCTCCCTCGATGCAGGGACTCGCTGACGAAATCTGCCGGAACACTCCAATAGTGACAAAAAAAAAAACTACAGCTAGGTAGTACCTTCGCACAGCCGTAGATGTCGTGCCATGTCAGTATCTACTATAGTGCTCCGTATGAATAAATTCAGAAAGCAGATGATATGTCGCGACGGATATATCCGTCTTTAGCGCTCATGGCACGGCCGACCCGTGCCGGATATATCCAGCATTGGCACTGAGGGCACGAAAGTCTTGCACCGGATATATCCGGCATTAGCGCTTAACAGGTTAATATGCAGATTCCATAAAAGTAATAATAATAATAATGCATTATTATTGTTATAAACAATGAAGAGCTTAGCGGTAATGTTTCATGAGATATCGTTTTGATGTCTCTTTGAGCTGACTCTCGTTAAATAATAATTCTTGTTACTTTGCTGTTAATAAACTGATAAATTAGTCATAATTTTCCCTCACATCTTCAGTATTACAGTTTTGTTAGCTACAGTTGGTTTCTTACGCAAACTGGACAGAATAGCTAAAAGAGACATTCTGTTTCCTCGCTCATTCCTCACCCCACCCCACCCCACCCACTCCGTACAGCGCGAAAAGATTCCGGCGTGTGAGCCGCATACCTGCCCACCCAAGCTCTTGAATGAGAAAAACATAGAAACAGGAAAGTTGCTGCAGCTTATGTCCAGACGGTCACCTCTTCCTCTGCTGTCTAGACATGCCAGGGCGGCTGTCTTGAATGGTGGGAACGATACGCAATTGCCAAAACAAGTTATATACACTTATTAAATTTATAGACTAAATAGAAGATGAAAAGAGATTATAAAAGATGAAAAGAGGTTATAGAAGATAAAAAGGGGTTATAGAAAATCTCAAAAAGTCAAATTTTTTGATTTTGTGGGTTAACTCCCTCTCTCACTGGATGCCTCAATTGATATTCTATTCATTGAACTCTTTTTCAAATAATTACCAGTTTATATTTACATACTATATAGTTTCTTCGTAATGTATCATCCTTGCTGGGAACATTCACTTCAATTAAAATTAAGCATCCCATTCATATAAATACACTTACATAGAATTTGAGAGGAGAAATAAAGGGATAAATGAAGAAAGAGAAAGGTAAAAGAGAAAGAAAGAAAGGAAGGTAAAAGAAAAAGAAGGAAAGAAAGAAAGAAAGAAAAAGAAAGGTAGAAAAAGAAAGGAAGGAATCCCATTCACATAAATACAATTATATTGAATGTGAGAGGAGAAATAAAGAGACAAACGAGGAAAGAGAAAGGGAAAAAAGAAAGAAAAATAAGACAAAAAAGGCAAAAACGAAATAAAAAACAAGGCAGTTGATGGGCTTTGCTTGGGCACATCAGCCACAAATGCTGTTAAATATTGGTGATCACACTATTAGGAAAAATTGGGGAAATTCCCCACTCACAACTGATCGGCAACTAATTTGAGGGAACAATATTTAAATCTATTTGTGTACACTGTTATTATTTCTATGTATTCATACAAATTTATAAACATACCTTCCAAATATCTACAAAGTCAATATGGGCTTGTGCACAGAGTTTACACTCTCTTCGTAGTGCTTTTGCCATCTGAAGGCACAAGGCTGCTTTTAATCGCCGTACAGCTTCCAAATTTTGAGGCCATTTTCCACTTAGCTCTAGTGTCATTACAGCTAATTAACAAAAAATACAAATTAAATTCAATTTATTTATTATGAATAAAAGAAAAACACCAACATACTGCATCATTTACAATAGTGACTTACCTTCAACTGGTGCATAATAGCGAGGAAGATTTTTACAATTTGAAAAATTCAGTGAATTTTCCAGTTTGTTTGAATCTGTTTTTTTTTCCTTTCTTTGGACCAGGGGTGGAAAAACATCAGCGAAACGGAATACAGGCGAAATACCTTGAACTGTATTTACAGACAATGTCATATCCGACAGACCTCGTAATTGCTTCGTCAGAGTATCAAATGAAGTTATTACAGCTTGAACGGCAGCCTCGCTACCCAGCGTCAGTTGGGAGACAACCTACACAAATAATTTGAATTAAAATTAGGGTTGAAAAAACATAATATTTTTAAAGTTCAGTTGGATTTTACTCAAATAACTATGGGTATCCCATAAAACTGACATGATGAAATTACTATCTTACATTAATAATGAATAAAAATTGAATAAATTCTACAATAGATTTGCAAAATTGAAGTTTTAATTTCGAATCTAAATTAAATTTATACTGAAACTGAAAAACTAATTTTTTAAAAACTGATCTAGAGGTAATAAATAAATTATACAGCAAAACAATAGAATGTGGAACCTATTCTACAGTCTGTATGGTTAAATTACTGAAAAATGAACACAAAAGGAAAACTTATTGTCATTTTTTGGCCTCAGATACCCACAAAATCAAGAAAGCTGCCAATTGAAATCAATTTTGGGAAGAGCACTTTGTGTTCCTGTAAATTCAAATTTCCATCTCACTCCTACTACCTGACCCTTAACTAAAACTCACTTCAACCACTTCAAGCACAAACAAATTTTCCAATAGCACGAAATTCTTCTGTCATTTCATAGAAACCCTGTTGAATATTAATTTTTTATTACTACTGGGATGCCCTGAAATCTGAAAAACCTCTTTTGGAAGCATATCTTTCAGAAGTAATGATGCTGAACAGACCCAAGTTTCTAACTTGCTCCATTTGCTAAAATATTGTTACGGAATAAAATGTGTTCAATCATTTAGACCGGTTTATGGAACATGTTTTATGGAATAAAATGTGTTCAATCATTTAGAACAGTTCTTAATTTCAAATCTGGCCGTCACAAAGGTAATGATTTCATTCTAACTGTAAACATTTTAGCTAAATTTTTAAATTTCCCTGATATTCATATATATCTCATTATTTTCCTTAAATTGTCCAAAATTATGATAAGCTATCACCATTCGTGTAATCCGATTGGATTAAAATGGGTTTAATAATTTTGACCGGCTTTTCGTCTCATAAACTCCTATGTGCGACAGTGTACTGTGTTTCGGTGCAGATCTAACTATGACAGTGAAAAGGAATATAGAAATACAAAGAAATTCCTACTGATGATTGCTATAATTTTGATAAGGATCTTGACAGGGGCAAGCTGATATTGCCATCAGAAGTTGTTGTGTATCTTGTAGCACTTGTTTGATATACAATGCAAGAGAAACTTAAAAAATATAAATATCAGTTTCTTTCTTCTGGTCACCAGTTGCCTGAGCT
Organism: Acheta domesticus; assembly: GCA_031308135.1. Classification (NCBI taxonomy): domain Eukaryota; kingdom Metazoa; phylum Arthropoda; class Insecta; order Orthoptera; family Gryllidae; genus Acheta; species Acheta domesticus. Next base: position 117,740,644 of record JAHLJT010009436.1, read on the forward strand.
TGTCAAAATAAGTACCATTCTCAAATTTTGAGATCAGACTTGTTATTTTGTAGGTGTAAATGTAGGGGCGTAGCATCCATGGATATGGATGATGTGTTACATACCCTGACAATAACAACTATTTTATTTTAAAATGATTGTAAATTGTCAATTTGATATTTTCATTTTCTACTACAAAATATTTCATTATATTTTAAACATTGCGCTGTTGAGAATTCGATTCTTCATAAGGAAGAACGAATCGGTCTGAAATGCCGCCTAGCCTGCGCTGTGAATCAGATACACAGTGACCCATTACATTCATAATGCCTACCATGGTGCCTACGAAAAAGCTGTCGTTTTACGAAACTTCATTGTTTGTAAGAGAACGTTTGAAATTAATTAATGAACATTGTCGTTTTACCTAAGTTTTATTACCTGTTTTTAATGCATTTAGCACCTACATATTTGTAGTTTAGGGATTGTGCTGATTGAATGCACAAGGGTATGTGACTATGCAATCCACATCTGTGCCCAGGAATGGCGAGCACCATGCGATCCAAAGTGCCTACATAATTGTGGAGTCGTATTTTGTGCCGTGGACAAATAATAGCATGCGAGAAACAGTTAAAAGTATTTGAAAAAAATATGAGGGGATATAATTTTATTTAAACAGCCAACACAGGCAATGTTGAGCAATACGACAGTGATATAAGGGAAAATAGGGAAATTCTGTCACACTTCATTCGAGTTGTATGCTTTTTTGGGAGACAAGGGCTTGTATTTTCTAGCCATAATGAAAATAGGGGATCATCAAATAGAGAAAATTTCATGGAATATATAAGTGATATATATTCCATTAATATATATCACTTCCATATTCCATTCCATTAAGTGAATATATATATTCATGAAATAATGAAATATGATAAAACTGACACGGATGATATGAAATTCCAGTGTTTCCTACAATCTCGCCAAGAAATTCAGAGACATTGGATTTCAAGTGTGAGCACGGCAATGTCCCATGAAATTAAAAATGAAATTTCTAAAGTCTCTTTGATTCCGCCATACTGGATGAAACCCTTGATATCAGCAGTAGAGGACAAATGTCAGCCATTTCTCATTAAGTGTCTGTAAATTGATTGATTTCCTCTTTCCTATTATATTTTTATTATAGATCATTGTTTTCCATTTTATAAATTGGGTCAATTCTACTGGGTTCAAAATGATATGAATTGGACAATTTTGAAATCATTGGGTTTGAGAGTACTCTTATTATTAAAGTATGAGGACACACATTTATATTTTGCTAGGTCGTGAACTAAAGTCAACTTTTTCTAACTTTCAACCAGTAAACTACATGAAGAATGTGAACCATTATTACATTTACTGGATCAGTTTTTATTTTAAATATACAAATTATTTGTGAGTTCTAATTGATCAAAGTGACAGAAATGGTATTGGTGAATGAGAAATATTTAAATTATAATTAAAGTTTTAAATTATTTTCTCATTTCTCGAATTACATACCCTAAGCCATACCCTCAGGCTAAGCCACTGTGTAAATGTAAGCAAACTCTTGAATCTAAATTAGTGTCAATATTATTAACTTATTCACAAATTTTATTGAATAATTGTGTGTTAAGGGAATGAATGAAGAATATCAATCTAAGAATGATCGCAGAAAAGAAAAAAGTTTAAATTCTAGGTTGATTTTTTTATGTTCTTGTATTTCTTGGCCCATTTCAATAACACAGTGATGTGTGACTGATTATTTATATATATATATATATATATATATATATATATATATATATTATATATATATATTTTACGGCGATACATAATGTGTAATTTGTAAAAGACAGGACGAAAATATTATTTAATTAATATTATATTAAAACAATGCATGTAGAGAGAGACATTCTTATTTAAAAAGAATAGACAGCCTTGACTTGTTTTGACAAGCAACAAGAGAGAGTTGAACACCGGAGATTGAACCAAGAATGGAAACAAAAAAGATGTCGACTTTGTTAACATTAGATGAGATGCGTTTGAGACATGAGTCGCAAAAATCAAAACTACTCAAAAAATTCTTATCTAATATATGACAATATATATCACTGGATTTGTCTTTTACGCTCGC
>JAHLJT010009436.1:117745271-117825300 GCA_031308135.1 Acheta domesticus
TAATAAGACAATCCAGGAAGTGTTAGAAATTAATAATAAACTATTTTTATAAGTTATAAAGCAGAAGACAGTAGAGGCGCTATTGTTTTGTTCGGAAAAAAGCTATAAATGCTTTAGGACAACAATGGGAGAGAGACGAGGGAATAGCTTGGTAGCGAGAGGCAGAATCCGCGTCGCTTGTTGCAAGAATAATTTTAAAAAATTTGGATTTGTAATTTTTGATGAAGTGTTCTCTTCTGGACTCGTACTAGTGAACTATTATAAACTGTGAGAGGAGTGAATAACTTCGTGGCGAGTTGTACTCCGCGTCACTCGTGATATTATTTTAACACGCGAACTTATAAAATTCGAGAAGGTGTTGCTCCTTCGGACTTGTATTCGCAAGGTGGCGGAACTGTATGCCGTGTGATGTGAACTATTTTAGTGGTAATATATAAAGCTATGCCACGCGCGATCCTAATTTTGAGTTTTGTGAATTTTGAAAGTTTTTCCACTAATGTTTGGAACTGGTGTTACTTCGACCATTGAAAAATCGAAGCGGGTGTCGCCGAACGAGGTGTGCCGAGGTGCAGCAGACTCGAGCGCGTCTTTGCATATCGTCGCCGTGGTCAGTGCCAATTTGGGGGGCACTGGTAATTCGGCGCTAGCAGGCAGCAGTGGAGCAGAGTTCTTACGCATGACGGCGTGAGATCGTGTGTGTGTGGACCTGGTCGCCGCTTGGTTAACAACGCAAGGGAAGTGGAATATTTTTTTTTGTTTTGCAACACTCCAGTGAAGTCAATGACTTTGATTTCTTTGCTCTTGGGAAGAATAAATGGTTTACAAAGCCAAAACTGGAAACATTTTGGGGGGATTGCAATGTAATGGGTGTGGCCACAGTATTGAGCTCATTATTTCGTAATAACATTGGGTATAATATGTTTATTGATTTTTGTGATTTTTATGATATCGTGTTTTGTTGATGTTGTGTGGTATTGATTCTTTTATGAGGGTATTAATGTTTCTGTTGGTTAAAAGAAAATAAACAAACGAGATTTTGAGTTCTCGTTTTGATGTTACGTAACCGGTGTTTTTATCACATAGCTAGCTGATCCTGGTCCCTGCATTGGCGTGGCGCTTGTGTTCTGTAGAGAACAAATCACGGCCCGCCCTGATAAATTTATGTAAACAGGAAAACTCCGGATAGTAAAAAGGGGGGGCACAGTGGTGTGCATTGTAGATATTACAGGTGATCAGCAAGGAAGTTTTTCGTGATCAACAATAGGAGTTGAGAGGGGAGATTTTCATTACATTAGTGCCCAGTTCGTAGGGCGTTTTAGTAAATAGGAAAGGGGGTTTTTTCGTTGCATTGGCGCCTGTTTAGTGGGCGTGATCGATATCAGTACAAGTGAGAAGGGGTTTTTTTCGTTACATTGGCGCCCAATTCGTGGGGCGTGATTAGCAAACGCAACGCCGGGGTAGGAAACCAGGACAGGTTGTTAATAGCTAGCACGTGATAAAGAAATATAACAAAAATGGAAACACGAAGTGGCAAACTAATTAGCATCAGGGAAGGATCTGATTCCGAGACGATATCTGCTTGTGACGATGGTGAGGATTATCAGCGGTTACCAAATTTGGAGGTCGAAGGGGAAGATAATGTCGCGTTAGTCGCGAATGAAATGGCTGTTGGTCAGGTAGTGGGGGATGGGGGTCATGATCCCGGTGAAGTAGCGCGTACCACAGCTGAAGAACGAGGCGTTACAGAGTCGAGTCTGAATGCTATGTTACAGTTGTTAATGGCAGAAATAAAATCGGATAATGCCCGTCGAGAAAACAATTTGCAAGCCAAGATAGAAGAAAGTAATGTTAATTTGCGCCAGCGAATGGTAGAGAATAATATCAGTTTGGAGAGTAAATTAGAGGGCAGAATGGAGTCATTAGATTCTGCATTATTGGCAATCCGGAACGACGTCAGTGGCTTGAGAACCGAGACCGTTTGCGAAGATTTCCAAGTTGGAAAACGACGCGAAGATCGCTGAAGAAAAGATAGAATCGCGGTTCGCAGTCCAGGAATCCGTTAATATGCAATTTAGCGCAGAAGTGGGCAAAGTCAAGTCGTCCGTATTAGCCGTCCAACAGGTGGTAGACGGACATCACCGCCAGTTCGATGACATTAACAAAAATTTGCAGGTCGTTAAAGAAACAACACAACGGCAGGACGCGCGATTAATATTACTCGAGGATTCCATGAACGGGATAGGCGAGAACATTATGTCAACAGTTCAAAGAGAAATCAGTAATCTGAGGCCGGATGAATTAGAACAAACAAGAAGTGTCAATGAAATGCTCTCCAAAAAGGTAACTGAGTTAGAAGAACGTATGTACGCGGCGCAGAGGTCTGCGAATGTTGGGAACGTTGTCAGTCACGCGGCACTCCCGAATTATTTACGCTTCCACGGAGAAAGCAAGGAACAGCCGTATTCTTTTCTAACGGCGTTAGAAAATTATTTTCTTGTGAACGGTACGCCTGAGACGATGAAATTAAGATTCGTGGAGGAGGCGTTAAGTTCGAAGGCCCAGTATTGGTGGCAGGCTCTTACACCGACTCCGAGAAGTTATGAAGAGTGGAGGGGGAAATTCTTAGAGCGTTATTGGAACCAGCATCATCGGTTCGAGTTAAGATATCGCTTGATGTCGGAAAAGTACCGGAAGGGAAGTGCAGAAAGCATGTGCGATTTCGTGACGCGCAAAGTAAGTGCGTTCAAGATTTGTAGCGAGAATTTCGATCCCGCTGAAATTATTAGAATATTGATACGACAGATGCCGGGTAACGTCCGTAACTTGTTAGGAATAATATGCCGGAAACAATAGATGAGCTGATCGAGCGTGTTAGTCGGTTCGATCAGACGAATGATGGAAATGACCAAGATTCCCAAATGAGAGGTCACGCTTTGGTAATAATGGGGGCGGTACGAATGGATATAACGGCACGAAGTACCGACAGGAAAATGTATGCGCGGTTGAAGTGCGCACGGGAGAGAAAGCGCCAAGACAAGGTAAGCACAAGGTGGGCCGTCACAACAGCAACCAAACCAAAAGAAAATGGTGGGGGTCGTCAAGATATGAACCAAGGTGAATCGGAAGCAAAGAGGAATGTAGACAGAAGGCCGAAAACTAGATAGCTTTGGTGCGGGAGGGTGGCCCGAACCAAATGACGTGGAAGGGAATCAGGTTACGGTACTAGCAACAACAAGTGTAATGGTCGCGGGGAGATGAATTGCTTCGTGAAGAAACAATGGAAGGTGCGAAGCCGAGCAAGTGTTAGTGTTGAAGGGCACGTGCTATGGGAGACAGGTGTATGCGTTGGTAGATACGGGAAGTAGCATCAGTGCAATATCTGAAGAATTGTGTGAGGAGTTGAAGAGGGATGGACAAGAGCTGGTTTGAATTACCAACGCGGAAGCTAAGGGTCGTGATGGCGAACCGGAAGGCAGCAAGTACCACGGGAAGACAAGTTTGGTTGGAATTCTGCGTGGAGGACTGACCATCGAGGTAGCGGCAATAGTGGTCCGAGGACTCGTACGCGAGATTATCATCGGAATGGACGCATTAAGGGCCTACCAAGCCGTCGTAGACGTAAGCACAGGTGTAATTACATTACGGTTACGAGGTTGTATTGGTGGTGGCTTAGTGGTCGCTGAAGATGATGAGGCGGCGGTCGATGGGGACGAAGTGCAGGCTTCGATGGAAGAGGTTCTCCAGGGCGTGGAACGTGCTGTGGAAGGTGTCGTTGACAAAGAGAACGGCCCGGAAGAAATTCGGCAACTCTTGGAAAAGTTTGTAGACGTGTTTCACGAGTCATCAGAGGCAGTGAGAGGTTATAAATTTCGGTTGGAGATCAGTGATGCTACACCGTTTGTGACGAAGCCATACCCTATCCCATACGCGCACCGGGCACAAGTGCGACAATTGATAGCTGAAATGGAACAGAAGGGCATCATTAAGAGGGCTATCACTCCATATGTAAGTCCATTAGTAGTCGTGGCAAAGAAGAATGGCAGTATAAGGATTTGCCTCGACGCACGAAAGTTGAATGCCGTAACGATTCCCCGCTACGAAGCACCACCCACCATTAATGATATGATCGTGAAGTTAGGAGGGGCGGCTATCTTTAGCGCCCTTGATTTTTCGTCAGCGTATTGGCAAATTGCAGTTGAATCCGGATCCCAGAAATATATCAGTTTTAGGTTCGAGGGAACTGTATATTCATTTACACGGTTGCCATTCGGATTGAAGAACTCGGGGGCGGCGTTAATCCGCTACTTGGATGACGTCATCCCGGCTGAGTTGAAGGAGACGTTAATAACGTATGTGGATGACATCGTGTTATTTTCACCAGATTTAAGGCGCATTTGCGAGATTTAAGGCAATTGTTTGAGATTTTTCGAACCTACACCTGAAATTAAATATAGAAAAATGTAAGTTTTGTCAACTTAAAGTACAATTTATGGGACACGAAATTTCCGGTGAGGGGATCGAGATTCAGGAATGTAAAAAGGAAATGATTCGAAAGTTGCCACCGCCTAAGAATATCCGTGGACTTCGCCGATTGTTCGGTATTTTAAACTATTACTCTCGATTTGTTAAGAACTACTCACAGAAGGTAGTGCCGCTGTTACACTTGCTTCGCAAGGGGAACAGGTGGAATTGGACGCAACAATGCCAGGAAGCTTACGAACAGCTGCTACGGGCTTTTGAAGAGACGTACGTGGTACGTTACCCCGACTTCCGTAGGCGAATGTACTTGCAGACGGACAGTAGCGGATCGGCGCTGGGCGCAGTCCTGTTTCAAGTGGGCGATTACGGGAAACCATCAAATTATCTATGACCAATTGAAGAAGGCAGCCAGTCGTGGAAAAGGGGCTCAAGGCAGTTCTATCGGGGGGTGTATCGCGTAGGTGACAAAGTTCTGGTGAAGTCGCCTCACTCGTCATCGTCCGAGCGGAAATTGTTTCGGAAGTTCTTTCCTATCTTTGAAGGCCCATACGTAATTGAAAGGTACTAGACAATAACAGTGTTGTTTTGTCGAACCAAGGACATGATTGTGGGGTCCAAACTGGTTTAATATTAAACCGTATAAAGAAATGGTTGAACGATAGAAGTCAAGGGGGATAGAAGAACGGTTGTTAAGTGTATATTTTGTTGTGTTAAGTATGTAAGTGTATTTTAGTTGTAGTTTTAGTATGTAAGTCATGTTTATAAGCAAGAAAGCAAGATTGGAATAGTGAGTGAGTGAAAGTGCGACAGGTACAAATCGCGAATTTGTGTCAGGTGAATGTACAATAGGTAATGCTACGGTCAAGGTGGTGCAACAGGTGCACGTACGATAGGCAGGGGTTAGAACCGCAAGTGTGAAGCGTAGCAGGTGCCACTGAGGCCAACAATTGATCAAGACATGACGAGTTTGCTGAGTTAGAGTAGTAGAAGTCGGTACATCGTGACTACGTCAGCGAGTGACCGACGTCTAGGGAGGGGAAGTTGTAATAGTTTAGCCATCTATTACAAATGAAATAGGTAGATAACATGAAGTGACCATTGGTTTATGAACCGGGTATAGAACTTTATGTAGAAACTTCCAGAGCGGAATATAGAAAAACAAGTGAAGGTGATCTAAGAGAAAACGAGTATTTCAGGCGAGCATGTGAACGCCGTGGTTAATTAATGGTTGCATGTTACTAGTCAACGCACAAAATTATAAGGAACACAATAAAGTTTGTTTCAGCTAAATCGGGTCACAGAAACGCATAATATCGCGAGTTTTGTGATCATGACATTGATTTTAACATGTTACAGAACTAAAACAACAATGGTCGTGACGTCCCTTCAGAAAAGTTTGGATATATTAATAAATTAAACGAAAACTAGTGTGTCTACCGAGATTTGGCATATACCAAAGTATTCCGTGGAATACGGCCAAATTATAAACGTGGTGACACAATTTTAGGACGCCGAACATTAATAGATAAACATTATGTTACATGAGTTAATTGAGAAATAAACGAGCGATGTTTGTAGGCATGAGACGCACGAAAAGCATTCTTTTAACAAAATGAAGCGAGAAAAGTGATGTCTAAGAAGTGGAATGGATACGAAATTTTAATTGGGAATTTTACAATATAATAAGACAATCCAGGAAGTGTTAGAAATTAATAATAAACTATTTTTATAAGTTATAAAGCAGAAGACAGTAGAGGCGCTATTGTTTTGTTCGGAAAAAAGCTATAAATGCTTTAGGACAACAATGGGAGAGAGACGAGGGAATAGCTTGGTAGCGAGAGGCAGAATCCGCGTCGCTTGTTGCAAGAATAATTTTAAAAAATTTGGATTTGTAATTTTTGATGAAGTGTTCTCTTCTGGACTCGTACTAGTGAACTATTATAAACTGTGAGAGGAGTGAATAACTTCGTGGCGAGTTGTACTCCGCGTCACTCGTGATATTATTTTAACACGCGAACTTATAAAATTTCGAGAAGGTGTTGCTCCTTCGGACTTGTATTCGCAAGGTGGCGGAAACTGTATGCCGTGTGATGTGAACTATTTAGTGGTAATATATAAAGCTATGCCACGCGCGATCCTAATTTTGAGTTTTGTGAATTTTGAAAGTTTTTCCACTAATGTTTGGAACTGGTGTTACTTCGACCATTGAAAAATCGAAGCGGGTGTCGCCGAACGAGGTGTGCCGAGGTGCAGCAGACTCGAGCGCGTCTTTGCATATCGTCGCCGTGGTCAGTGCCAATTTGGGGGGCACTGGTAATTCGGCGCTAGCAGGCAGCAGTGGAGCAGAGTTCTTACGCATGACGGCGTGAGATCGTGTGTGTGTGGACCTGGTCGCCGCTTGGTTAACAACGCAAGGGAAGTGGAATATTTTTTTTTGTTTTGCAACACTCCAGTGAAGTCAATGACTTTGATTTCTTTGCTCTTGGGAAGAATAATGGTTACAAAGCCAAAACTGGAAACATTTTGGGGGGATTGCAATGTAATGGGTGTGGCCACAGTATTGAGCTCATTATTTCGTAATAACATTTGGGTATAATATGTTTATTGATTTTTGTGATTTTTATGATATCGTGTTTTGTTGATGTTGTGTGGTATTGATTCTTTTATGAGGGTATTAATGTTTCTGTTGGTTAAAAGAAAATAAACAAACGAGATTTTGAGTTCTCGTTTTGATGTTACGTAACCGGTGTTTTTATCACATAGCTAGCTGATCCTGGTCCCTGCATTGGCGTGGCGCTTGTGTTCTGTAGAGAACAAATCACGGCCCGCCCTGATAAATTTATGTAAACAGGAAAACTCCGGATAGTAAAAAGGGGGGGCACAGTGGTGTGCATTGTAGATATTACAGGTGATCAGCAAGGAAGTTTTTCGTGATCAACAATAGGAGTTGAGAGGGGAGATTTTCATTACATTAGTGCCCAGTTCGTAGGGCGTTTTAGTAAATAGGAAAGGGGGTTTTTTCGTTGCATTGGCGCCTGTTTAGTGGGCGTGATCGATATCAGTACAAGTGAGAGGGGTTTTTCGTTACAATATATATATATATATATATATATATATATATATATATATATATATATATAGAGAGAGAGAGATAAACCAATCAGCCCAAATATTGGCTAAATTGATTTTCAGCCATCAGTTGTATGAGATCCACGGCCCGCCGGGCGGCCGACGATTTTTCTTATCGGTGGTTGGGAGGGGTGAAAAAGAGGTGTGCAACTCTTATCTGGGGAGTGACGTGTGCGGTAGGGGAGAGAGGGGAGTGCGTGACGACGGGGCAGGAAGTTCTTGGACTCCAAGGTGTAAGGTTGACGGCAGAGTCAGAGAGATGTAGCCGCGAGTCAAGTCAACGATAAGTTGTACCATGCTAAGGCGGCTTTCGCCACCCCTTGTTCTTGCTGCAAGCTTTGCTGATTTGGGCGAGGCTATTTTTCCAACGGACTAAGGTCGGTATTTCGATCCTTGTATGTTCTACATCGGGTCCTTTCTACACGAACTGCCCGACTGTGTGAAACTGAGTTCATTGTCTCGCAAGAGGCGTGAATAATGCGTAATAAGATCAGTGGCGTAAAAGTGCTGCGGTGTTTTACGGTGACATGAGGGAAATAATTTCGGAACTAAAGTGGCCGCGCATTCCATACTGGAACTGAGAATTTTGAAGCAATTAGTAATAGAATGCAGACTGGTGTAAGGCACGTGTTCACGCAATCCACCGTCAGAGATAATTTTAAGAGCCATTAACGTTATTTCTAAGAAAATTCTTCTGAATATTCTGTGCTATCAACAAACTATGTTTATTCACTGTAATGGAATACAAAATATTCTCCTTGTAATGTAATTTCTTTAGTTTTAAAGAAACTTCTTTTGAATATTCTGCGTTTTCAAGAAAACATTATATTTGTTTATTCAATTGAATGGAGATTTTTTGGGGGATTCTAGAGAATTTCGTGCACGAAATTATTTGCATGTGTTTTGATGCAGTGTATAATGAGGGGCAGTTAACTGCAATTTTCGTAAACGGAAGGTACTACGACATTGAGTCATGCGAGAAGCATGCGCTCTTCACTCATCCCAACCAGGATTTCATTCTTTCCATTTGTTGAGCTCCAACTTGTTTTGTCACGGAAGATATTGCTGTAATTCTAAGTTGTGTAAATCTTGAAATTAATTCGTGATAACGTTGCAGTTGATTCTCCCTTTTTTTTGATATTTTTTGAATTATGTTAATTTTTTTCTTTGTGTATCAATGTTATTGTCATCAAGTTTTTTTTGTGGTGGTTTCGCTTCAACGCGTATCCAATTGCATGTTATTCTGTGATCACGACTTTGTGCCTTTTTTTCATTTGGAATCTTCTGATGAGCCACGATCCCACTAAATTCCCCCGAAACCGACAGCACGTTCGGGGTTACTATACACACACACACACATACATATACACACACACACACACACACACACACACACACATATATATACAGGGTGAGTCACGTAACTTTAGCACCTCCTGTAACTTTTGAACGGTTGAAGATATAGCAAAGCAGTTTTCACGGAAGTGAATGAGGGAATGGGGCTAATTGATATGTGTATTGATTACTCTTTTATCACTTTTATTTTACGAGATATTTGAGGCAACTTTGTTTTTTCAAATGGAACTATACATATTTTTTCAGTCTATCATGACAAGCGTAAAAGACAAATCCAAAGATATAAATATTGTCATATGTTAGATAAGCATTTTTTTGAGTAATTGTGATTTTTTTGCGACTAGTGTTTAACGGATATTTTCATTGTAACTGTCAGCCCCACAAGGTCACGCAGCGCTCCCCCAGCAAACGCGGGGTCGGGGAAAGGAAGGGATTTAAGTACTTGAGGATACGAAAAATATTCACAAAACTGTTGCATTTTTTCCTGAACTCTCCTTTTCATCTTAATCCATTTTCAGTAATTTGGGTTTCTTAGGGATTGAAAATACGGATTTGTCTTAAGAAGTATTTATTGAAATAAGATTATTTCTATCCCTAAGTTATTATTATATTCGTATTAACATTGAAATTGTTTGCTCAAAATATACAATATACTTTTGTACAGTTTTAATTATTTATTCTTATTTGTGCTTTGTTTCAAGATCCCATTACTACGTATCTTATGAAATCCCATTAAATGGAGTTGAAGTTATAAACAATTTTATTACAATACAAACTTATGACAAATACTTATTTTCCATCCTTTAATTCCTTCAATCAAAGAAAGACGAAAATCTGAAAATGCGGAAGGATGGAAAGCACAGTTCAGGAAAAAACTGCAATGGTTTTGTGAATATTTGGAATACTATGTTTCGTATTTTCAAATAAGATCCCTCCCCTTCCCTTCCCTTCGCCGGGCGCACGTGTGCTGGTGGAGCGCTGCCGTGACCTTGTGTGGTGGACTATTCAAAACGTCCGTTAAACCCCGGTCGCAAAAATCAAAATTAATCAAAAAAATGCTTATCTAACATATGACAATATGTACATCATTGGATTTGTCTTTTTACGCTCGTCATGGTGGACTGAAAAAATATGTATAGTTCCATTTGAAAAAACAAAGTTACCTAAAAAATCTCGTAAAATAGAAGTGATAAAATAGAAATTAATGCACGTATCAATTAGCCCCTTTCCCTCATGCACTTCCGTGAAAACTGCATTGCAATAACTTCAACCGTTCAAAAGTTACAGGAGGTGCTAAAGTTACGTGACTCACCCTGTATGTATATATATATATATATATATATATATATATATATATATATATATATATATATATATCAAAAAATAGAATTCAATGGCTTAGTGAACGAAAATTAGGTTTTTATACATTGGCACAAAAAAGTTTTTAAAATGGGTTTAGGGGTGCCACAAACCCCACAAACACCGCATTTTCGATCCTCTGCAATACTTTCTAGAAAATGACAAATAAATATTATTTTTATCAACATATTTTTGGCTGAGGGCGTTGGCACGTTACGCCGCAACAATTTCATGATCAAACAATACTTATTTGACTCAATGTGACACATTAGCTCAAATATGGTCAATTTTTACGATAAAACCACAGAAATAGACATTTTCAATTGGCCATAGCTCCGTCCATTTTATTTAAAATACTTTTAACTTAGATAAGATTAGAGCTGAAATCTCTGCTGCACACACGCGCACATACACATACACAGAGCGTGTATAATCGTTGCACAATCTGCAACTGTGTATGAGAGAGCAAAGAGACAGAGACAGACACACTGAGACAGGGATAGCGGGAGAGTGAGGCGGAGAGGCGCGGAGAGGAGAGAGGCGGAGAGGGAGAGGCGGAGAGGGAGAAAAAGACGGAGAGGGAGAAAGAGGCGAAGGGAGAGAGAGGTGGAGGGAGAGGGGGCGGAGAGAAAGAGACGGAGAGGGAGAGAGACGGAGAGGGAGAGAGGCGGAGAGGGGAGAGGTAGGTGGTGGAGTGGGGAGGAGGGAGAGAGGGGAGGAGGGAGAGAGGGGAGGAGGAGAGAGAGGGGAGGAGAGAGAGGGGGAGGGGCGGAGAGAGGGGGAGGGGCGGAGAGAGGGAATGGGGCAGAGAGGGATGGGGCGGAGAGAGGGAATGGGGCGGAGAGAGGGAATGGGGCGGAGAGAGGGAATGGGGCGGAGAGAGGGAATGGGGCGGAGAGAGGGAATGGGGCGGAGAGAGGGAATGGGGCGGAGAGAGGGAATGGGGCGGAGAGAGGGAATGGGGCGGAGAGAGGGAATGGGGCGGAGAGAGGGAATGGGGCGGAGAGAGGGAATGGGGCGGAGAGAGGGAATGGGGCGGAGAGAGGGAATGGGGCGGAGAGAGGGAATGGGGCGGAGAGAGGGAATGGGGCGGAGAGAGGGAATGGGGCGGAGAGGGAATGGGGCGGAGAGGGAATGGGGCGGAGAGAAAGTGGGGGAAAGAGCGAGGTGGAGAGACGAAGAGAGAAAGGCGGAGAGACGGAGTGAGAGATGAAGAGGGAGACGGAGAGAGGAAAGGAGATAAAAGGCAGAACGTTTGTCGGGCTCCGCTAGCGCGCGCGTATGTGTTTGTGCGCATGTGTTTGTGTGAGTGTGCATGTGTTTACGTGTTTGTGTACGTATGTGTTTCTTTTGTTTTTTGTTTTTTTACGAGGGTAGGTGGAAATCTTCAAAAGTCACCATGTGGTCCGTACCACATGATAGTGTGAGATTGTGTGTATGATGTGTATGTATGTGTGTGTGTGTGTGTGTGTGTGTTGTGCATGCGTAACTACAAAATGTAACTACTACTCTGTAAAGCTACTAACGTTATGCAATTCGAGACACCACGGATGCCTGGATAAGTGACCGTCTGGGAACCCCAATTACAAAAGACGCCGAGCCCCTGGTAATGGGATAAAAGACAATGACTGTCTGCAGAGGCGTATCTAGGTAAAATGGCGCCCATGGCAAGAACAGAATTTGCGCCCTGTCAGATTACTTCAAATTATCGGTTCTTGTTATTTGTTTGATTGGGTATACTCTACATAGCCCCCCTTGTGAGTGGCGCCCATGGCACGTGCCATGCCTGCCATACCGTAGATACGCCTCTGACTGTCTGTGACATTAAGAGACAAAATTTAGCAGAACATTAATTCAAATGCAGTGTAAGTTGTGTCAAAACCATTCGGCTGATTTTCTCCAAAATTGATTATTCCCAATCTATTTAAAGGAACTCAAGGCCATCAGAGTTTAAAACATATTTTTGATTTATGGTATTTTATATGAAATTAAAAAGTTTAAAAATTTTCTCAAAAATGATTCAAAATTTTTTATTAAACTTTGTTCAGGGATAGCTTGGTGAATGCATAAAAGAACAGTACAGGTCTAATTTTCACTGAAGTCATTTAGTTTTCAAAAAATCCCGTGAAAACTACTTATATTTTCGAAGAATTGTAGTATATGACCTTATTTCAAAATCTATCTTTGAACATCAGATTTTATTATGGGGAAAAATCTATCAATTTTCTAGTTGTAGGAAGAAGCCAATACTTTCTCTCGAGAAAGTATTTTTCTCTAATTGATCTCACTGCAAATCAATGAGATCAATTACAGAAAACTTATTTTCACATATTCAATATTCTTATTATCACATTGCTAATATTCAGCCTAAACACAGATTGACCCTTTTATAACTAGGATATTGCATTACTATTAACCACTGTCTCCTTGTTATGATTTACATGCCATTTAGAAAATAAATTGCCTATTAGAATATTTTAATTTTTTTTTGGTTATAGGTTTTAATATTACCCATAAGCTATTACGTTTTTAAATGTTAAATTGCTGTTCTGAGTTTTTGTTATTAATTGATACTTTTATTAATGAATATGATGTTAACAAAAAGCAAGATTTTGAAAAATAGTGATTAAATGAAAAAACATTTTATTGAATTCAAACAAAAATGAGTGATTTAAATCATCAATGCCTAATTAAATGAATTAATGGATGTCTACTTTTGTTTAATTTTCTTAATATTTTTGGTGAGTTACTTCTGGTAAGCACATAGAATATTACATACCTCTCTTGGAGCATCCTCTATACAGTCAGTGTGAGTTGCAAATACTTGTAAGAATTTTTAGGCAACCCTACATGATTCTCCAGTACAAAATGTACCACTTGCTCACAAACAGGATGCTGGGGGCTCCATAGGACTGCTTCACAAATGGATCCATCTCGAAAACGTCGCAGTTGTGACAGTGTTCCCCAAAATGAACGAAATACTTCTGCCTGCACAAAAAGGGAGCACATTTTTTTCAATTATTGAAAACTCATGGAAATTCCTTGATCTGACAATGTTCATCAATGTTGTGATAATCAGTTGAAGAGAATGAAGCAAGTCTTCACTAACTTCGTTACTGATGTTAAGGTGCTAAAGTTCGCTAAGATGCTACAGCTATATATTTTCAATAAAGCTATATATTTTTAATTTTTTCTATGATTAAGCACAATACATTTTATTAACAAAAAAATTTGAAACACTTTTTGTTCACATTTTTATCTATTTTTAAAACTGCTGAACACACTTGAGGCCAACAATCAGCAGCAAATAAACAGTTTACACGATTACACTAAAAGATTAATAACTGGTTACTTTGTTGCCGAATTTTAACAAAAAGCTCACTAATTATTAGTAATTGATTCTTGCCGCCATAATTAAGTAAATAAATCTTTTACAAAGGCTTAACACATTAAGTACCAAGAATCCCAAATGAGGATCATGGGCATTTATTATTTGTTACAATCAAAATAATTTTTTTATCACCAACATAAAATTCCTAAATCTTGAGAATCTGGTGTTGGCAACACGTTTTTCTAGGAACTTCCAACTAGGGAAGATAAATAGAGCCAACAATACTTTTCTGCTGCATTGATATTTCCCATATAAGAAGTCGTCCATAAATTACATATTACTAAAGAGGGGAGGAGGGGGCCTGAAGCAGAGTTATGCTGCATTACATAGGTGCAGGGGGGAATTCAATTATGGTTATGTAACATTGATTTTTTTTTACATTCTTTAACATTTGTTGAAACATTTCCTTTTTGTCTTATACTAAAACATTAAAACTCTTGTCAGTGTGTGTGTCACTGAGTGTGTCTTTTTTTTACGACGGTAGGTGGAAATCTTCAAAAGACACCATGTGGCCCATACCACATGATAGTGTGAGATTTTACTCACTAAAACCACCTCCCTTCTCCATCCTCCCCGCGGAACCGCCGTTAGGCATTACATCACGGGGAGTGGATCAGTGACTTAGCTCCTTGTGATCAGTGACTCCACTGCTCTTCCCCAGATCATTGGAAGGATCCAAGGAGGATCAGTCGACTTCCCTTCTTTCCCTTTCTATTCTCCTGAGCTTATCTATTATGATCTTCGCATAGGCGCTCACCGCAGCCCAGTTGATTTCTGAGGCGAGCATGCATCCGACCATTGCTTCGGGTGTCAGCGGGTCGATCCCGAGTATACTCATAACAGGCGTCGCTGCAGATGGAATCGCGGGCACACGAAGAACACATGTTCGGCGTCTTCGACAGCAGGTTCACATAGTGGACAGAAGGGGGTATCCTCCAACTTGAACCTGTGGAGATATGCCAGAAAGCATCTATGTCCAGACAACAGCTGAGTCAGGCAGAAATTTACTTCGCCGTGTTTACGGTTGATCCACGGTACAATGGAGGGAATCATGCGGTACGTCCATCTTCCTTTAATGGACTTGTCCCAGCGATCCTGCCAATCAAGCAGTGTTGTCGAACAGTCTGGGTTCTCTTCTTTGTGATATCGCCTCCGTCTCTCCTGCGCCAAGATCTCGACCGGAGGCATCCCCGCGATGACGCACACTGCATCGTTTGACACAGTGCGGAATGCACAAGCTACCCGCAATGCTGATAACCTGTACGCTGACACCATCCCATTGACTACCGCCGCTTTATTGCCGGCATATTTCAGGTGGTCCGCAAATGTCAGAGGGGCATCAATCATGATACCAAGATATTTGATTGACGGTTGGGATGTAACACGGTGGTCTCCAACTTTGAGAGTGGTAGTTTCTCTTTTTCATGTTAGTGACCAGGATAACCTCAGTCTTGTACTCAGCTCACTGCAGCCCTGACAACTTCAACCACCGACAATAGCGATCGCTTCGTTGCAAATGTACACAATTTCCTCAGTATATTTTGCAACGGCTACGATAGCAATGTCGTCCGCGAAACCAATGATATTGGTGCCTTCTGGGAGGGAAAGCCCAAGGACCTCTTCTTATATTATATTTCACAATAGTGGGCCCAATACCGACACTTGTGGGGCACCAGCAGTGACATTGTGTACCCTCGGCTATTATCTGTATTGTAGATCAGGGCTCTATTACTCAGATACATAGCCACAATCTTCCTCAAATACTTTGGCACCTTAAATCGGTGGAGAGCTAGATGAACCTCCTGGCCGACCTGGCCGAGTTGAATGCATTCTTAATGTCCAACGTAACGACTGCACAGTCCTATTTTGCGCCTCCCTTCCATCTACTTCCTCCAATTGCTTGTGGTGTTAATGACAAGCTGGACGGCGTCACTGTCGAGCAGACTCTGCGGAAACCTTACTGGTTTTCCGAAAGGCCTCCTCCTTCCTCTAGAGCTTTCGCCAGCCTGGTACTAATAATTCTCTCCAGAACCTTGCCAGCCTTGCCAGCTGTGTCAAGCATACACAGTGGCCGGTATGACGATGGATCTTCAGATTTATTCCCCTTAGGGAGGAGCACCAGACGCCGCTTTTTCCATCTTTCTGGATATACCCCTTCTCTCAAGCAAGAATAGTAGAGATCCACAAATATATCGGTGTGGTCGAGTATTGCAGTCTTGAGGGCAATATTGGGAATGTTATCCGGTCCGGGAGCCTTTGTGTTGCAGATTCTTCTGATTGCGTGCAGAATTTCTTCCTGCGTGACTGGAGGAATTATTTCTACGTCAGATAACGCTGTATTAACTGTTTCAGCGGGGTGGGTCGGGAATAGGGCTGTCACAATTTTGAGTAACATATTGGGGCACGTTGGAGAACGTAGGTGCCTCTGTCTCAACCTACTCATGACCGTCTTGTACGGCCTACACCATGGGTCTTTTTCCACCTCGTCACACAGACTTTTGGCGCATAAGCGTTCGCTCTTGCGGATTTCAATTTTCAACTGCCTTCGAGCGAGTTTATATTGCTCTTGCAATTGTAAAAAGGTGTCTCTGCCACGAGCTCTCTGGTACTGTCTCCTGGCTCGAAGGAACTTCCGGCATAATTGGGCGATTTCCTCATTCCACCAGTAAACTAGTGAGCGTCGAATGATTGCGCCCCGTCTAGGCATAGCCGCCATCACAGGCTTTGATTACCCATTTTATGTGGGGAATTATGTGGATCGGGAATTGGGCTGTCACAATTCTGAGCAACATATTGGGGCAAGTTGAAGTTGTGTCTGTGATGTGTGTGTGTGTCTGTTTGTCTGTCTGTGTGTGTGTCTGTCTGTGTGTGTCTGTTTGTCTGTCTCTGTGTGTGTGTCTGTTTGTCTGTCTCTGTCTGTCTGTGTGTATGTCTGTCAGTCTCTGTGTGTGTGTCTGTGTGTCGGTCCCTGTGTGTGTGTCTGTGTGTCGGTCCCTGTGTGTGTGTCTGTGTGTCGGTCTCTGTGTGTGTGTGTCTGTCTGTCGGTCTCTGTGTGTGTGTGTCTGTCTGTCGGTCTCTGTGTGTGTGTGTGTCTGTCTGTCGGTCTCTGTGTGTGTGTGTGTCTGTCTGTCGGTCTCTGTGTGTGTGTGTCTGTCTGTCGGTCTCTGTGTGTGTGTCTGTCTGTCGGTCTCTGTGTGTGTGTCTGTCTGTCGGTCTCTGTGTGTGTGTGTCTGTCTGTCGGTCTCTGTGTGTGTGTGTCTGTCTGTCCGGTCTCTGTGTGTGTGTATCTGTCTGTCGGTCTCTGGTGTGTGTGTGTCTGTCTGTCGGTCTCTGTGTGTGTGTCTGTCTGTCGGTCTCTGTGTGTGTGTGTCTGTCTGTCGGTCTCTGTGTGTGTGTCTGTCTGTCGGTCTCTGTGTGTGTGTCTGTCTGTCGGTCTCTGTGTGTGTGTGTCTGTCTGTCGGTCTCTGTGTGTGTGTGTCTGTCTGTCGGTCTCTGTGTGTGTGTCTGTCTGTCGGTCTCTGTGTGTGTGTGTCTGTCTGTCGGTCTCTGTGTGTGTGTGTCTGTCTGTCGGTCTCTGTGTGTGTGTGTCTGTCTGTCGGTCTCTGTGTGTGTGTCTGTCTGTCGGTCTCTGTGTGTGTGTGTCTGTCTGTCGGTCTCTGTGTGTGTGTGTCTGTCTGTCGGTCTCTGTGTGTGGTGTGTCTGTCTGTCGGTCTCTGTGTGTGTGTGTCTGTCTGTCGGTCTCTGTGTGTGTCTGTCTGTCGGTCTCTGTGTGTGTGTCTGTCTTTTTTTATTTTTTTTACGAGGGCAGGGGAAAATCTTCGAAAGACACTGCGAGGCCCGCACCCCGCAGCGTGTAGGATTCACAGCTAGACTGTGTCTACCCACTAAAAACCCCTCCCATGTCTGCGATCCCCTCCCCACGGAACCGCCGTCAGGCATTGCATCGCGGGAAGGGTTGATCGGCTTGTAGCTCTGTCTACTTGTGTCACGGGTTACTTACAGATACTGACGGGTATTCTCGGCTACTCCTTCGTAGGTGCTCCTCCAATCGTAGCCTCTTCAAAACTAGGGCTGCATAGTTGGCTACCGCACTCCAGTTATCTTCGGACACCAGCATCTCAGAGACGATGGTATCAAGAGTCATTACCTGGAGGAGTTGGCGAAGTTCATCCCTATCCCTAGAAAAACGTGGGCAGTGGAAAAACACATGCTCCACATCTTCCACCAGTGGTTCACAGGTTGGGCATGAGGCGTCATCGTCCAACCGGAAGCGAAGTTGGTACGCACGATAGCACCCGTGCCCCGTTAGCAACTGGGTCAAATAATGGTCCACTTCTCCGTGTTTCCTTTGATTCCACTTTACAACGTCCGGAATAAGGCGAAATGTCCATCTACCAGTAGATGATACAACCCATCTCCTTTGCCATTGGGCCAATGTCACCTCCCTCTCTTCCTTCATGATGACGCTTTTATTACTAGCTCCTTCACGTTTACGCCTGTAGAGCCTGGCCCTTTCTTGAGCCAGGAGGTCTATTGGGGGCATGTCGGCTATCACACACAGCATCGTGCGAGACCGTTCGGAATGCCCGGGCCACCCTCAGGGCGGACCTTCTGTACACGGACTTCACCCCGCGGGCGTACGATTGTACCCCTAAGGCATGCGCCCAAATGGGGGCTGCGTAGAGCAGCATCGAGTTTACGGCCCCGGAAAATAGTCTCCGGCTACTTTGGCTTGGACCGCCAACATTAGGCATGATTCGTGCCAAGGCGGAGGCCATGCGAGACGCTTTTTCGCAGGCTACCCGCAAGTGCTCATCAAAATGCAGTCTCGCATCAATCTGAACTCCTAAATATCTTAGAGACTGCTGGGAGGCTATTTTACTACCCCCTACATTGAGAGTAATATCTTCTTTAACTTTTCGGCCTGTCACCAGAACAGCTTCTGTTTTGTGCTCAGCCATCCGGAGCCCCACCGACGTTAACCACTTCCGGATCGCAGCCACAGCCTCATTGGCAACCTGTGTGACCTCCTCCTTGTATTTGCCTACCACAGCCACCGCAAACATCATCAGCAAATCCGATAGCTCTTGCACCTTCCGGCAGCTGGAGCTTCAGCACAGAGTCATACATAATATTCCACAACAATGGAGCCAGTACCGAGCCTTGTGGGACACCACCCGAGATACCATACGTCTTAACTCCAGTCTCTGTGTCGTACACCAAAATCCTCTCCTCGAAATAGCTTCTAACTATTTTCCTTAAGTACATCGGAACTCCCAGTTCTTTTAACGCAGCAAGTATGGAACCCCACCTAGCCGTATTAAAAGCGTTCCTGACGTCAAGAGTAACTATAGCGCAATACTTCTTCGCGCCTCTTCTCCAACGTTTGCCCTCGATAGCCTTGCGTGCGATGTCGACGACAACCCCAATTGCGTCCACTGTAGATCTTGCCTTCCTAAAACCGTACTGATGGTCGGATAGTCCTGTGGTCCCTCCGTGTATGCTTCGATCCGCTTGCAGATGATCCGCTCTAAAATCTTCCCTGCTGTATCCAGTAGACATATAGGCCTATATGCCGCCGGGTCGCTAGGTGACTTGTCGCTTTTCGGAAGGAGGACTAGCTGCTGTTTCTTCCACCGTCTGGGGAAATTCCCCTCTCTCACGCACGCATTATATACCTCTAAAAACAGATCTGGCCGAGTTCTAATAGCGGTCTTAATAGCAACATTCGGGACCCCATCCAACCCGGGGGCTTTGCACTCTTGAACCTTGCCACAAGCCCATGTCAGTTCTTCTAATGAAACTGCCGGAACCTCTTGTGGATCTTCAAGCGGGTTCATAGGCTGCAACGTATCCATCTGGTGAGGAAACAAGGTGGTAACTATCTTCTCCAAGAAGGCCGGACAAGTCGGGGGTGGCCTGGACAGAACTTTGAGTCTGGCCGTTACCACCTTATACGGCCGTCCCCAAGGGTCAGCATCCACCTCGTCACTTAACTCTCTCCAGCAACGGTTCTTGCTGATCTTGATAGCTTTTGCGAAAGCTCTTCTGGCGGCTATATGTTCTTTTTTGAGGATCTCGTAGTTTGGACGATCCCCTCCCTCGTTGCGCCGACCTGCGCATGCGGTGGCAATCCCTGCGAAGTTTCGCGATCTCGTCAGTCCACCAATACACTGGAGGACGGCGCTCTTTTATGGAGCTTTTCGTCATTGACGCATCACAGGCGTCAAAGACCCGATTCATTAGAGTTCCCACCATATCCTCCGAGTTTCCGACCATCGTAACGTTGCCCTCCATCATGACAGCGAAAGAATCTCGATCGAACGTCCTATAGTTCCACGTTGCTCTTCTCTTGTCTTTAGCAGCCCTCTCCCTACTCTTCTCACTGACCTCATATACAATAGCTTGGTGGTCACTGTGTGTATAGTGATCACTAACCTCCCACGCCGTAATCCTTCTAGCAAGGCTACCACACGCGAATGTCAGGTCGACTATGGAGTTGCGACCATTCATAGCAAAGGTCGGGCTGTTACCCGTGTTGCAGAGATAGACGTCCAAACTGACTAGGCTGTCCAGGAGAGCCGTCCCTCGTTGGTTCGTTACCTGCTGCCCCCACTCCGTGGCCCATGCATTGAAGTCCCCAGCAATAATAAGAGGTCTTCGCCCTCTCGCATCATCCAATAGCCTATCGAGTAATGCCTTGAACTCTTCTAGGGACTCACTGGGTGCAGAATAAACGCTGTAAAAATATATGCCGCACCCCTTGATCCAAGTGAATCCATCCTCCGGGACTTGCTTAACCTCCTGGACTGGTTTATTACCGCAAATCCACACCGCAGCTCGGTCACTCGCGTCCGAAACCCATTGAGGACTGTTGATATTCCTATATTGCTCGCACAGGATCGCCACGTCTATTTTCATCTCGTGCACTGTCTGGCTGAGAAGATCTTGTGCCGCCTCGCAGTGATTTAGATTAAGCTGAATAACTCTCATTCTCATTCTTTCTTCCCCCGTTCCACCTTCTTTATGGCCTCTTGGTAATAGGGGCACTTGTAGCTACCAGTTGCATGCGGTTCTCCGTCTTTTCCCTGGCAGAGACAACAGTTAGGGGTTTTTAGTGCAGGTCCTAGCGATATGCCCTCCCTCTCCGCAACGATGACAGTTTTTGGACCTATCAGGCCCTTTGCAGTTACGCGCCAGATGCCCAAAAGCCCAACACCTGTAACACCTTGTAGCAACTATTTTCTCTCGAATGCGACACCTAACCCAACCAATCTTAATTTTATCCAATTGCACCGCTTTCCTGGCTAGATCTGCTGGTAGTGCAATCACCGCTGTTTGGGTGCCACCGTAGGCGGTACGAAGGGATTTAACTACAACTTTCCTTTGCCGCCTCCAGATGACTTTCGAAGGCCTCAACAATTTCTTTTCCTGTTGTAACTTCGTCCATGTCTTTTATCTCCAGGAGCACCTCAGTTGACAGGGTCTTTACCTCCGCTATTCCCTTAAGTTGCTCTGCCACCGCAGTCTGGAACTGTGCTGCCTTCGAGCCACTCGCAGGTCCCATCTCAAAAAGCAAGTCTCCGGTGCCTCTCTTTCTTATTTTTACCACGTTGCGTCCCAGTTCTTCAAGCTCCGGGGCTTGTTTCATGCGTCGCAAAATGTCCGCGTACGTGCCGCTCTCGCTGGCTCTCACTACCAGGGCATCCCGATGCTTGGGAATGGAGTGCGATGGTTTCTTCCTCCTTGGCTCGACTGTCTTCCATTGGCTCCCGGGTGCTTCATTAGACTCTGGTCCTCTGTGAGGTATGCGACTCCTCCACCCTGGTAGCCCGACCATTCCTGTCGTCTTTCCTTTCCCCTTGGGATTTTTGGGATTTCTCTTCTTGGAGGACACCTCATTGACAGTCTCTTCTGGCTCCTTAGCTGTGACTGACGGTTCTCTTTCGAGAACTGCCACAACTTCATTAAAGCATGTACGAATTTCATGCGCCAACTTTTTGATCTCTCCGTGCACATTGTGCCGAGGTTTAACAAACTCCAAAAGCTCAATGATCTTCTTCTCAAGGATACCGACTACCTTCTGTTTCCTTGAGGCAGTGGCCCATGCATTCAAGTCCTCCGCCGAAGCCGCCTCCCGCCGCTCATGTCGTTTCGGCAGATTCGAATCTCCGGCCGTACTGGGTACTTCCTCGTCCCGGC
The DNA here is from genome assembly GCA_031308135.1 of Acheta domesticus. Classification (NCBI taxonomy): domain Eukaryota; kingdom Metazoa; phylum Arthropoda; class Insecta; order Orthoptera; family Gryllidae; genus Acheta; species Acheta domesticus. The sequence goes on from JAHLJT010009436.1 coordinate 117,767,188, forward strand.
CGCTAGTCTGCTCTGCCAATGCGACCGGGTACACATCCGTTTCGCTAGGGAGCGCTGTATGTGGCCCCCTCCTAATTATTCTTACACCGCCAGGTGACGTTACTCTACATTCTCCGCCAGGAGGCGTCGCTGTCGCAGCCCGCGTGGCGGTCGCTCCGAGCCTCCGGAGTTCCACGTCACTCCCGCCGCTACCAGCCATTCCCCTCACAGACTCTTTTAGCCACTTTTACGGATCTGTCACTTGCCTCTAAAATCCTGCCACTCTGGTACTAGCCACTCTGAACTCGCCGGCTATTAAACTATTAAATTCACATACCTGCCGTTCCAACAGCGGTGGTTAACCGTCAGAATGTCCGCAAAACGCAGGAACGGACCCGAAGCGCGTGTTAACAGCGTCACTGTCCGTGTGTGTCTCCTGTGTGTGTCTGTCTGTCGGTCTGTGTGTGTGTGTCTGTCTGTCGGTCTGTGTGTGTGTGTCTGTCTGTCGGTCTCTGTGTGTGTCTGTCTGTCAGTCTCTGTGTGTGTCTGTCTGTCAGTCTCTGTGTGTGTCTGTCTGTCAGTCTCTGTGTGTGTCTGTCTGTCAGTCTCTGTGTGCGTGCGTGTGTCCGTCTCTGTGTGCGTGCGTGTGTCCGTCTCTGTGTGCGTGCGTGTGTCCGTCTCTGTGTGCGTGCGTGTGTCTCGTCTCTGTGTGCGTGCGTGTGTCCGTCTCTGTGTGCGTGCGTGTGTCCGTCTCTGTGTGCGTGCGTGTGTCCGTCTCTGTGTGCGTGCGTGTGTCCGTCTCTGTGTGCGTGCGTGTGTCCGTCTCTGTGTGCGTGCGTGTGTCCGTCTCTGTGTGCGTGCGTGTGTCCGTCTCTGTGTGCGTGCGTGTGTCCGTCTCTGTGTGCGTGCGTGTGTCCGTCTCTGTGTGCGTGCGTGTGTCCGTCTCTGTGTGCGTGCGTGTGTCCCGTCTCTGTGTGCGTGCGTGTGTCCGTCTCTGTGTGCGTGCGTGTGTCCGTCTCTGTGTGCGTGCGTGTGTCCGTCTCTGTGTGCGTGCGTGTGTCCGTCTCTGTGTGCGTGCGTGTGTCCGTCTCTGTGTGCGTGCGTGTGTCCGTCTCTGTGTGCGTGCGTGTGTCCGTCTCTGTGTGCGTGCGTGTGTCCGTCTCTGTGTGCGTGCGTGTGTCCGTCTCTGTGTGGCGTGCGTGTGTCCGTCTCTGTGTGCGTGCGGTGTGTCCGTCTCTGTGTGCGTGCGTGTGTCCGTCTCTGTGTGCGTGCGTGTGTCCGTCTCTGTGTGCGTGCGTGTGTCCGTCTCTGTGTGCGTGCGTGTGTCCGTCTCTGTGTGCGTGCGTGTGTCCGTCTCTGTGTGCGTGCGTGTGTCCGTCTCTGTGTGCGTGCGTGTGTCCGTCTCTGTGTGCGTGCGTGTGTCCGTCTCTGTGTGCGTGCGTGTGTCCGTCTCTGTGTGCGTGCGTGTGTCCGTCTCTGTGTGCGTGCGTGTGTCCGTCTCTGTGTGCGTGCGTGTGTCCGTCTCTGTGTGCGTGCGTGTGTCCGCTCTCTGTGTGCGTGCGTGTGTCCGTCTCTGTGTGCGTGCGTGTGTCCGTCTCTGTGTGCGTGCGTGTGTCCGTCTCTGTGTGCGTGCGTGTGTCCCGTCTCTGTGTGCGTGCGTGTGTCCGTCTCTGTGTGCGTGCGTGTGTCCGTCTCTGTGTGCGTGCGTGTGTCCGTCTCTGTGTGCGTGCGTGTGTCCGTCTCTGTGTGCGTGCGTGTGTCCGTCTCTGTGTGCGTGCGTGTGTCCGTCTCTGTGTGCGTGCGTGTGTGCGTCTCTGTGTGCGTGCGTGTGTCCGTCTCTGTGTGCGTGCGTGTGTCCGTCTCTGTGTGCGTGCGTGTGGTCCGTCTCTGTGTGCGTGCGTGTGTCCGTCTCTGTGTGCGTGCGTGTGTCCGTCTCTGTGTGCGTGCGTGTGTCCGTCTCTGTGTGCGTGCGTGTGTCCGTCTCTGTGTGCGTGCGTGTGTCCGTCTGTGTGCGTGTGTCCGTCTCTGTGTGCGTGTGTCCGTCTCTGTGTGCGTGTGTCCGTCTCTGTGTGCGTGTGTCCGTCTCTGTGTGCGTTGTCCGTCTCTGTGTGCGTGTGTCCGTCTCTGTGTGCGTGTGTCCGTCTCTGTGTGCGTGTGTCCGTCTCTGTGTGCGTGTGTCCGTCTCTGTGTGCGTGTGTCCGTCTCTGTGTGCGTGTGTCCGTCTCTGTGTGCGTGTGTCCGTCTCTGTGTGCGTGTGTCCGTCTCTGTGTGCGTGTGTCCGTCTCTGTGTGCGTGTGTCCGTCTCTGTGTGCGTGTGTCCGTCTCTGTGTGCGTGTGTCCGTCTCTGTGTGCGTGTGTCCGTCTCTGTGTGCGTGTGTCCGTCTCTGTGTGCGTGTGTCCGTCTCTGTGTGCGTGTGTCCGTCTGTGTGTGTGTGTGTGTCCGTCTGTGTGTGTCCGTCTGTGTGTGTCCGTCTGTGTGTGTCCGTCTGTGTGTGTGTGTCCGTCTGTGTGTGTGTCAATACCGTCAGATATTCCATCCCGTCCCCACGCGCCAAGAAATAACCCAAGTGCAAATACCATGCACGCGGATTTTGTCGCGGCGATGGTAAGTTTGGACTCTTAGCTTCATAAGCTAACAACTTCAAGGGCTGCTTCGGCATTTCTTTCAAGCTCCCTACGAGACGCGCACGATAATCACTAGATCATCGGCATAGGTAATGGCCATTACCCCCGAAGTGGCGAGAAGCAAAAGGAGGGTGAAGTCTTAGGCTTCTGCGGCCAGAGTTCTCGGCTGTTCGGGTGACGCCGCGTACAAGACTGTGTAGCCGACGTTTAGACCATCTTTTTCGAGGTCTTCATCAGGGCTGGTCTGCGCCGGTGTAGTCAGCGCTCGGGTATATAATGGATGAGGGGGCCAAGTATGACTGGCTGAAACAGCAGGCCAATCAGAAGGCCGCCCGTCAATTGCGGGAGGGGGTCATGTGTGGTGCTGTGTGTGATCGGACGGCGTGGAGCGCTCCGTAATCTGGTCTAAGAAGATGGTGGAAACATCGGCTACATAGCCTAGTACTCGGCGTCACCCGGACAGCTGAGATCTCGCCGCACAAGAAGGGTGTTTATTATTAGATTCCAGAAAAAAAGGCTGGAATTCGACCCCTGAGGCATCCTTTGGACAACTTATACCGCACTTCATCTCCCGTGTCTGAGATGAAAGCATATCTGTCCTCGAAAAAGCTCTCAAAGTTTGCAGAGTTGCTTGTCAACATGCCAATGGCGAAACTGTTAAAAGATGGCCACCATACACTGTCAAATGCCCCCACTATGTCTAAAAAGATAGTGGCGACATATCCGAGTTGTGTACTCTTTAGGCACGTTATAAGATTGTTCATTGCGTCCTCTGTGGTCCGGTGCTCTCTAAAAACCAATTGGTAGAGGGTGTTGCTTAATTCGTGAGGTTAGGCGGGCCACTGCCAGCTTCTCAAGAAACTTCCCCAGGACGGGGAGCAGACATATTGGTCTGTACGCCTTTATTTCGTCAGGTCCTTTATCGTTCTGTTTTCTCAGCAAGGCCACTCGAGCGACCTTCCATAGCTTGGGAAATACGCCTACATTTAGAAATTGGCTGTATAAGCTAAGAAGTTCACCTCTAATCAGAGGGAGAGCTTTCTTTACGATCATATCCACGCCGGAGGCTTTGTTCTCTTTGAGAGCTGCCACAGTTATTTCGATATCTTCATTGGAGACGTCTGCTGCTTCTGTCTCCAGGCTGCTGTCATCGGTAATGGCGGCTCTGAGGGCGGCATGCTCTGCGGTGTCATCTGCTCCGGTCCGGCGGGAGAAGGGCCGACCCGTGCGGTATCTTGCCATGTCTCCCTTTATAGAGGAGATGACCTCTGGGATGTCGCTTGCCGGAAGCTATTTTAAAGGGAATGCCCCATGGATCGCGGGCTGTCGATTGCTCGACGTTTTGCGCTCAAGACTTGTTTGCACTTTATTTCAAGGGCCAGCTTGTTCCTGGCCCTATCTTCCTCGGACCCCGCGTAACCTACAGATTACATAGCTTATCTTCCGTTTAGCTTTTGTTTCAAACAATGAAAACGATTCTGCTTATTTTCGTAGCATTGTTACAAATGTTCGCTATCTCCCAGATATAAATATTCATCGATTTTGTAAGAATTGTTGTCACTATAGCATCACAACAAGTCGAATGCCTTTGGCATATGAAGAACGATGCGCTGCAGTGAAAGTACATAAAAAGTGTGTAAATATTCTAATTAATCTCAAGTTAGTGTAATTTTAGAGAAGCATTTTAACTATTATTCGTAGTTTATATTTTCAGTTTTCATTATCTGGCTGAATGAGGTATTTGTTTGTAACCTCTGGGTTACAATGGGTCTCAATTTTTTCAATATTTTTAATATGCGGGTCAATCACATTTTTAGGGGTGAATACGAAAGAAATATTGGATCTCATCTATGAAGGCTCGGATATTTCCGACCTCACCGACGATGACGATGATGATAGGATTTGTACTACTCCTTCCATGCCGTTTCCCTGGGGAAGTGAAGAAATCGAGTATTAGGACAATGAAAATGAAATTGAAAATGATAAAACCTTCGCATTATCAAAGCATTTGGCAGTCGATACAAATTTTTTGAACCCCTTCCTCTGGCACCAATTCTTTGTTCATATGCTACCTTCTTTGTCCAAATTTTGTAGATATATAGGAAAAGAAATTGTTGCGTGAAAAACTCGACTTCTTTGATTTATTAGTAACATACGCACCTCTGAATTCAGTTCAAAGAGTCAGAAGACGAAGATGTTGGCAAGAATACTTTTTGGAGAGTGTCTCCAAGAATAAAAACTAACTCATTTGCCTGACGACAGCCTACGAGAAAGAAAAGAGGATAATTTTCCCGAAATACCACACATTGTAAAGCAGTCTCGTTGCCGAATGCCATGATGCGACAGCCCCAAATATCGCTTCATTCGTTCATATAAAGTGTTTCAGTGCCTCAACAAAAATATTAAATTTTTTTTTCATGAAAAATACTTTTGAAACTCGGGTATATGTATTTTTAAATGTAAGTCTTAGGTAATTCTTTGTGTGTTTTACGAAATAATTGGTAGGAAGTTCCACTTCACAATGGTTGTTGATTTCAAAACTTGAGACCTGATCTAACTTATAGGTTACATCATTTTTTGGAGTTAAAAATGTTATGCAGAAATGGATTACATGGCAATAATAGATATGCCATTACCTTGCGGAAAACCTAAAACTCGAATTTAAAATATAAGTACCAGCCCTTGGGTCCGAAGAGGTTCAAATACTCTCTCAGCTTGTCTTCGTGGTTGGACTCCTTTGCTCCTTTTACCCCCCACGAGCTCCACCACGGCACCGTCTTCTACCGCTTGGGTGGGCCGTGGGGGATGTTCCCCAGGGCTGCCGTCATCAGGGCGCCCGTCAGTTGGCGGACGCGGTCCTAAGTCTGCCGCCTCCCATAGCAGCCTCACCGCTTCCAGCTCTCGTTCCAATTTTAATGTGAACAAGCCCCAGCGGGAATTCCTTACCCAGAACCTAAGTCTGGAGTGATCCCGTCCTGCAGGGGCTCCACATGTAGCTCGAGGATGACCGCCCGATGGTCACTGAGAACCACGCCATCTGCCACTCGCCACCCAGTTACCAGAGGAGCGGCGGCGTCATTTACCAGCGTTATATCAATATTGGAGTTCACATCCCGATCCCCCAAGCGCCGAAAGAATGTCTCCTTTTGTCCAGGTTCATTTACTACGTGTAACCCTTGTCGAAGTAACATTTCTTCCACTTCACCTCTCGTCAGTGTTCTCTTCATGCCATAAAGGAGAGTGGGCATTCAAATCGACTCACAGGAGGAAGGGAGTTCGCTTGTGGACCACATCAAGGACTTTGCCTAGGTTGTACAATTTATCTACCAATTCTTTCTTTAGGCAACCAATACGCCGATGCAAAGAGAGTTTTGCGTTACGAACGCTGAGTTTCGCTATGGTCTGATCTGGGTTGGAAAAATGGGTCATATGAAGTATCCGCAAGTGCGGGCTGTTAACCAAAATAACACTTCGGAAGAAATACCAGCTATTTAATGCGTCCAATGAAGGGGGAAATTCCCCTCTCACACGCATTATGTGCCTCTAAGTATAGATCTGGCCGAGTCCTAATTTAGTTATTAATAGCAACATTCGGCACCCCATTCAACCCGGCAGCTTGGCAATATTGAACCTTACGCAAGCTCTAATGAAATGAGATCTCTAATGAAATCGCCGGAACCTCGCGTACATCTTCATCTTCACGCGGATCCATAGGCAGCAACATATCCCTCTGGCGATGTAACAAGGTACTATCTTCTCTAACAAGACCAGGCAAAGGTGGCCTGGACAGAACCTTGAGCCTGGCCGTTACCACCTTATACGGACGACCCTAGGGGTCAGCATCCGCCTCGTTGCTTAGCTCTCTCCAGCGGCGACCCTGGATCTTAATGGATTTTGTGAAGGCTCTTCTGGCGGCCATGTGTCTCTCTCCTTGAGTGTGCCATCATTTGCGCGACCAGTACACTGGAGGACGGCGTTCTTTCCTGAGTTTTTTTCGCATCACAAGCGTCAAAGAGTCTGTTCATTACGGTTCACACCATATCCTGTTTCCGGCCAGCATAACGTTGCCATCCATCGTGGCAGATAGAATCGCGATCGAATGTCCTGTGGTTTCAAGTTGCTCTCCTATCTCTAGCAGAACTCGACCTACACTTCCCCAGACTTCATATACAATAGCTTGGCGGTAGCTATGAGCATAAGGACTGCTAACCTGCAAGACCATAATCCGTCTAGCAAGGCTACTACACATGAATGTCAAGTCTACGATGGAGCTACGACTATTCGTGGCAAAGGTCGGGCTGTTACCCGTGTTGCAGAGGTAGACGTCTAAACGGGCAATGTTGTCCCACGTTGGAGAGCAATCCCACGTTGGTTTGTTACCCTTCGTCCATCTCTAAAAATACTTCAAGAAGTGCTTCGTTTTGATTTGAATAAAGTGATTTCTTTAAGAAAAGAAAATATAGCTGTTTTTGTAGATTTTGATTTTCGAAATCTACGTTGGCAAACTGAAAACGCTTAGTATTTTACTGAGAAAGATTTCCGTTTGTACGTAAAAAAGGCTATCTTAATATTTTTGAAAAAACTGACAAAAGCAAAATAGGCCAATATTTCTGAATATAATTTTCATTGCCTTTTTTGAAGAGCGGCTTAATCTTATGTTTTGAAAATATCTAGAAATGTTCTGCTGTATAAAGATGCATTAAATATATTACATTATATGTGTTATATTGTGAAGTATATAATGGCTGGTGCATAAGTCTTTAACAAAATCTCAAATTTCATCTAAACTGGACGAATATTTCTCTTTTAGCTTACCAATTACGTTGAGAACTTCATAGGAAGAAGTTTCAGAAACAAACATGTCTAATTTTTTTGTGAAAACATCTGACATTAAACTATGTCATTAAAGACCCACAGTGAGATTAGCTACAATTCTTCAAAGATATTGGATGAAGTACTATATTGCGGTTTTTCTAACTTTGCCCCTCGAGGCCAGTCTTCACGATGGAATATGTCACGATATTTCGCGACGTTCTCAGACGTGAACGCCAGATATCGCATGATCGCGACCGTATCAAGCAGTGCTTGCGACGATCATGCGACTTCTAGCGGTGAGACAAGAAAGACGCGAAATCCGTGTGATATTCCATCGTGGCCATAGGGGCTTGAAGGGCAGAGTTAGAAATATCACACTATAGCCACCGTTGCCAGATCTATCACTTCTCAATCATGATCACTCAAAACAACATTCTCTGCACGGTTTCTAGTTCACGTGGTCGTATTTTTTACATTTTACATTACTTCCGTTTTGTTTTTTGAGTTCAACACACTCCGATTGTGCTTCAAAATTTTAGTCAGCCTTCTGACTTTTCTTAACGATGATTTGTATTTTTGGAAGTGGAGGTGATATCATAAGATATGTTATGATGCTTAGAAATGAAATTAAGAATTTGTTTGGTTTTACATGATATTCTAATCTTTGTTTTATCCAAATATCGCTTTTTTGTGAATTGTTTAATTTTTATTTCAAGAGGAAAGCACTTGTTAAAGTAAAATGTAAATGTTCAAAAAAAATTAATTATATTTATCGTAAGTATCAACAGTATTGTGAACTGCGTTCCATGATCCCTGCAGCAAGTACTCTATGAATAATTTTATTTTACTTTTAGTAAACAATGTACACAAATGTGAATTATTTATTGTGTCAGTGTTTGCATTTTTAGTAATTGAAAGAATTTGGGCAATGTGCTCACAGTATCCTAAGTCATTCATATCTAGTGGTGGTTTTACTTTGAAATAAGTGTAGTTTGTAAGAAGTTATTGTAACATCTAAACTTTACCAGGTTTTCTCTTTATATACAGAACACACTATTATATTATTAAAGTCATATTTCAATTATACTATTAGGGGACCAAAAAACTGAGAAAATGTGAAAAAATACCTTTTGGATGCTAATAGCAGCTGAGAGGAGGGTAGGACAGTACTAGTAAGCTAGCCTAAAGTGAAGAGAAAACTAACTAGTGTGTGTGCTATTCTGTAGTACCGCTAGCTTCAATATGCTAAGTATCATGATTCACATTTGGGAATTAATAATATTGTATTTCCTTTGTGGAAAGTAGTTTGCATTTTTTTCCAAAAAACTGTCCCTACTTTTTTTTCACATACAAAATTTTGACAATTAAACACTTTTGTTCATTTTGAAACAATGGGACGTAATGGGTTGTTATTTCCATATTAGGCTCATAATTCATGAAATTAATTTCATGTGTCTCACCTCAGGTTGGTCTGCTTCAGGTCCCCTCTGTAACCGCTCAAAAGCTTGAGTAACATTCAAACGCAGGCCCAGTATTAGAGGAACAGATATGCAAGAAGGTGATGGAGGTAGGTGGCAGCAAGCCCAACGCTGAACTTTTGAAGGAAGAAAGCCAATGGAGTTGACTCTCTCACCCAGACCTTTTTCTAAGTACGGAAGTACCAAGTCAAGTAGCAGAGGCAACATCCAACCAGTCTGAGACAACTTTTGTTTTAATGAACAGTTTTTCTCCACACTCGTTACCAAATCACAATCCTCATCAAACCTGCAACAGTTAAAACGTTATTATAGTAATTTACAGAATCTATAAATGAGCAGTTTACAGGAGCAAATCATTAAGCACCAAATGAAGATTTTTGAGATACCCAAAAAACAATTCCATGTTCCTACTGCACAGAGGTGCCAGCACATGCCAAGGGCACTTTGCCTACTATTTTGAGCTCTAAGGCAACTTCTCATGTGTGTGCCATGTTGCCCCAGTGACAAGAAAAAAGGAGCAATGCAAATTTTGCTCAGACAGCACTTATAGACATTTGCAATGCAATTCGTCAATCCACCTTCCAGATCTAGGCTGCATTCCAAGCCTGCCCCCAACTATGAAAAAGTGGTGGAAGTCCCTGGGGTGGGTAGCAGGTATTGGAGTTACTCACAGTAAGAGAGTTCATGAAAGCGCAAAGATGGGCAAGGCAACAGACATTCTCTACAAAAACGTGATAGTATTGAAGTGTAACTACAACCCAGTAATGACACCATGAGCGAAATTAGTCGTATTGTAAGAGTTAGTGTGGCATATGCCAATAAATTTGCGAAGAAATTAATGGAAGAAAAGCAAATGTGACCTCGGAGGAAGGGAAAAAGTGAATGAAAGAGGGCTACAACCAAAGTTTTGGTCCATCTTTTGCTCAGAAAAGCATCCATACATCACTTTTATTTATACATCATATTTAACTTCGTCTCAACCCCAAAAGGTTGCTGAAGACGACGGAGTGCAAATGTCCTCAAGAACTGTAAGGAGGCTGTTTGAATGTGACTTACAGCAGTGGCGTGCATTCCATGGAATAAAGGGAAAGTCATTCCCCTAAGTAAAGCACAGAAAAAATCCTTTCTATACTGGAAATATTCTTTGCTTGCGGCCAGAGCAAAACTGTTCACTCAACTCAGATTCTGAGCTGTGAGGTTGAATCGTAACAATCGAGGTTTTCAGAATGGTGTGTAAATTCCCCTCGTGACGTCAGCGAAGCTTAGTTCTTGGAAAGCGTTTGACTTCGTTCGTCGGCGTTTGACTTCGTCAAGCCTCATGAAAAGTCGGGTCGGTTCGTGAGTGTGCCAGAATGAGTATTGAAATGCCATCCGTTGTGATCGACTAGTAGAAATTTCAAGTTTCAAAGAATTTATTATTTTGGCGTTTTGAGAGTGTTTGATGTACGAGCCAACTACATTATAATACAATGAAAGTATCAAGTACCTAATAATACCGAGAATGTTTATATTAAATTAAAGTATACTAAAATAACTAATTCTTTGTGTACCGTTCTGCACCCTTGCGGGAGGGGAATGCACTGGCAGACTCATTTCGCGCAGTACAGTGTGGAATGTGGGGTCAACCCGCGTTGACAAGCAGAGCCGATCGGCACGTCGCAACGCCCACGGATCCCTTGCGATAATCTGTTTCCAGTGATAAATTCGAAGTAGGCACAATCGGGTAGTAGAACAAGTAGGCACAAACTTTCGTGTCGCGAGAGCTGATTCCTAAAATAATACAATATTTACATTCAGAACAAAAACAAACACAAGTTGCAAGAAAGAGAACTAACAAGACGTGAAATTAGTCTGAGGAATTTAAACCGCAGAGCATCAAGAGAATGCGAAAAGTGTAAGAAAACAGTAGAACAGACATCACATCCACTGTTTGTAAAGATTGTGAAAAACATTATTACGTAAGTCTACAGATACAATTTCAAATCAACATTCACCATATATTAAAGTTTATGCACACATTTTTCATTTTATGAAAGAAAAAATATGCTATAATGCATTGATGGATTTTGTCAATTTGTGTTATTAATTTTAAATAACGAAGTACTCGACAAATAACATTAAGTTATAAGTCACATAAATACCGAAATATATTTGTTTTTAATGTTAGAAGGCATTCAGGCAACGAAATTTTCCCTGGGGGCCTGTTTCCTCCTGGGCGATCAGTTACGTTTGTATGCAAGATGCGACCTCTCCCGGGTTAATACCCACATTTTGTGAAAATTCATATCTTTATCTGTTTTACGGTTTTATACCTTAGACTTCAAAAGTGCTTCCACTACCAAAATTATCACCGTACGCCACATAACTTAAAGGCACAACAATCCTACAATAAACACAAATTGACTGCTTCTATGATCAAGAAATGATTTCAAACGGTAAAGTTTCACCACGGATGGACAAACACAGTAGCGGTAGAAGGAATGCAGGTGCTAATTTCAATGTCTATTTTACATTTGTAATTGCCCATTTTACGTTTTTAAATGCCTTTTGCGGGGTTTCACTTTTAAACTAGTGGTGCTACAGAATGGTACAGACTTTCCCGTATTAGCTTTCTATTTCCTTAGGTCTGGGCTAGATATTTGGAATTGCCACATACTACTCTTGCCAGCTGCCATCTATCGCTGCCCAAACTAGAATTTTTTAAAAACTTTCTTAATTGTTCGGTTTTCTAGTGGTAGGACGGAAATATTTAATTTAGAATATTAAAAAAACAAAGAAACATAATTCTAAATGGCAATGTTCTCTTAAAAATTTTGTGCCGTTTTAAAGAAAATGGCGTTTTAACGCTACTAAAATTGCGAAATTTGAAGCTCTTTCTCACAGAAAATTTTGAGTTTTCAAAATACTTCATTTGAAGTCATTTGAAGCACTTACATTCACAAATATAATGATCTTTACAAATTGCTGCTAATGTGCATATTAAAGATGTGAGAGATCTTTCAAAAAAATTAAATTTGTGTAATTTTTGGAAAGAAAAAACTCATAATAAACTTTACGTTATATGAAAGAGTGCAATTAGCAATAACCGATTGAAAAGGTTGAAGAAACTTTTTTAACCATTTATGAGAAAATGGCGTTTGAGCATTTCTGAAAATGCGGAATTTTGAGCTAGTTTTCACAGAAAACGGTAGTGATATCGAAAAACTTTACTTGACATTCTTTAAAGCACATGTACTCGTAAATATAATAATGTGAACAAAGCGCCGCTAATATAAATATTATCGACGTGAAAGACCAAGTCAAAAACATTATATTTTTGCAATTTGTGAAAAAACAAAAGAATACAGCAATCTGGCTATTATGCCATCTGTTACAGTACATTTACCACTATCCCTACCAAACATTTAATGAAAAAAATTGGAGCAGTTTTTGAGAAAATCTTGTTTTAATAATTTTTTAAAATTACACATATTGCGCGAAAACTACTAAACGTTTAAAAAAACGTACAGGACCTTAAAGAAAAAACTCGATATGAAGAAAAAAATTTATTTGAAGAAAAAATCTCTATCTTCAATTTTGTAGTTGGACGAAGACGTCGAATTAAAATTCAAATTTTTGCAATTTTCGAAAACAGAGTTATGCGTGAAAATCGGAACTATGCCATCTTAATAAGTGTATTCTTATAAGAAATTTAAAGAAAAAATTTGGAGCCGTTTTTGATAAAATTTTGAAAATGTCCGGGAGGCTTCATGTAAAGTACCCCCAAATTTTACAGAATCATTTTCAAAATCTCAAAGCTTCGACTAGAACCAGATCGACTGGGGAATATCCATTTCGGAAGTAATCGTAAGTATGGTTTACCAATGTTCACAGACGGACGTTTTCCTTTCAATTGGTTTTCCGATATCAAGGACCCACAAAACATGGTTTCTGGCTACAGCACGTGTTAGGGAATTTTTTCCTTCTTAATTTAGCAACTGTTTTTATCCACTTTTGTGTCATCACTGCCCGGCAATGAATTTTTTTCCGCCGAAAATTCGCCATTTTTTCGCGCAGCATTACATAACTTTCCCTACACTACGTATATCACTCCGTATATGGCAAAGTAACTAGTAGTGCTACAGAATGACATAGACTTTCCCGTATTAGTTTTCTATTTCCTTGGGTCTGGGCTAGATATTCGGAATTGCCACATACTCGTGGCAGCTGCTACCTATTTCCCACCTAAGAATATTTTTTGACATTTTCTTGACTTTTCAGTTTCCTAATGGCAGAACGGAAATATTAATTTTTAGAATATTAAAGAACACTAAACTTCTTCCTAAATGGAAATTTTCTTAGAAAAACTTGCAGCTGTTTTTATGAAAATGGCATTTAAGCGATACTAAAATGCGAAACTTGAAGCTCTTTTTCACAGAACATGTTTGAGTTTTCGGAACACTTCATTTGAAGTCATTTGAAGAACATTAATTTACAAATACAATAGTGTTTACAATTTGCTGCAAATGTGCATATTAACGATCTGAGAGATATTTCAAAAAATTACATTTATGTAATTTTTGGAGGGAAAAGAAGAAGAAAAAAAACAACCAAATTTAACTTTACGTCATATTAAAGAGTGCAATGAGCACTATCCGTTCGAAAAGTTTGAAGAAAAAATTTGGAAAAATTTTTGAGAAAATTGTGTTTGAGTGTTTCTGAAAATGCGAAATTTTGAGCTAGTTTTTACAGAAAACGGTTGAGTTCTCGAGAAAATTTACTAGACATTATTTAAAACAAATGTGTTCGTAAATACAATAATGTGAACAAATCGCCACTAATGTAAATATTACCACAAATGAACATTATTTCAAATACTTTGAAACAGGGAAAGCAATAGCATGACTAAACAAAATATTTTAACTACAAATAAAAAAATATAAATGCAAATTATAGTTTTATCATTCATTGCCAAATTTTACGTAAAATTGCTGAATACTTAAGAACTTTTTTGACTTTCGGCACAAACAGCAAGCGAAGGATTTCAGTAATTCGAAAAATATTTCGAATAAATTATTCGAAAAATACACATGAAATAAACTTACTATAAAAGTAATACACTACGATGACCCTAAATCCACAACATCTATGTGTATTTTGACTGATACACACACACATATACTTATTTTTACTTTCCCGTATACGTACGTATACACGGAGTGATATACGTAGTGTAGGGAAAGTTATGTAATGCTGCGCGAAAAAATGGCCAATTTTCGGCGGAAAAAAATTAATTGCTGGGCCGCGAAAACGAATAAGTGGATAAAACCACTTGCTAAATTAAGAAAAAAAAATCCCCTAACACGTGGTGTAGCCAGAAACCCTGTTTTCTAGGTCCTTGACACCGAAAACCCAATTGAAAGGAAAAAGTCTGTCCGTCTGTGAACACTGCTAGCGCCTAAACCATACGTACGATTTCTTCCAAAATGGATATTCCCCGGTCGATCTGATTCTAGTCGAAGCTTTGAGATTTTGAAAAAGATTCTTCAAAATTTTCTCAAAAACGGCTCCAATTTTTTCTTTAAATTTCTTGTATGAATAGAGTAAAATACACTTTTTAACATGGCATAGGTCCGATTTTCACGTACAGCTCTGAATTTTCGAAAATTGTGAAAGTTTGAATTTTTTTCGGCGTCTTTCTCCAACTACAAAATTGAAGATAGAGATTTTTTCTTCAAATAAAATTTGTTCTGCATATTGAGTTCTTTAATAAAGGTCATGTAAATGTTTTTCAAAATGTTGGTAGTTTTCGTGCAATATTGCGTGCAATATGTGCAATTTTAAAAAATTACAAAAACAAGATTTTCTAAAAAACGGCTCCAAATTTTTTCTTTAAACTTTTGGTAGGGATAGTGGTAAATGTACTCTATCAATGATATAAAAGCCATTTTGGTCTATCGGTTGGTTTTTTCAAAAATTACAAAAATGTAAATTTTTTTACTTGTCTCTCACGTCGTTAATATTTACATTATCGGCGATTTTTTCACATTATTATATTTACGAGTATATATGCTTTAAATAATGTCAAGTAAAGTTTCTCGAAAACACTACCGTTTTCTGTGGAAAGTGGCTCAAATTTCGGCATTTTCAGAAATGCTCAAACGCCATTTTCTCGTATATTACTGCAATTTTTTTCTTGAAACTTTTGAAACGGATAGTGCTAATTACACTCTTTAGTATAGCGTAAAGTTTATTGTGAGTTTTTTTTGTTTTTTCAAAAATTACATAATTGTAATTTTTTTTGAAAGATCTCTCACATCTTTAATATGCACATTACCAGCAATTTGTAAACATTATTATATTTGTGAGTGTAAGTGCTTCAAATAACTTCAAATAAAGTATTTTGAAAACTCAAAAATTTTCTGTGAAAATGAGCTTCAAATTTCGCATTTTTAGTAGTGCTAAAACGCCATTTTCTCTTAAACGGCACATAATTTTTAAAAGAAAATTGCCATTTATGGCTAGGTTTCTGTTCTTTAATATTCTAAAATTAATATTTTCGTTCTACCAATAGGAAACCGAAAAATTAAGAAAATACAAAAAAATGTACTTTTGGCGGTGATAGATGGTAGCTAGCAAGAAAAAGTATGTCGCAATTCTGAATAGCTAGCGAAGACCCAAGGAAAAACTAATACGGGAAAGTCTGTGCCATTCTGTAGCACCACTAGTTAATTCTAAATTCCAGTGATAAATATTCTATAGTGTTCATGTTATAAATCAAGAAACAAACACACATTGTTTAATAACAACTTTCTTGTCATTGTAACCAATTCAAATTCAAAATCACTGTCCCTCTTTGATCGACTACAACAGGTGGAAAAAATCACATTGGGGGAATCTTTACAATAATTCGAGAAAATGTTATAAAACAAAATATTTAGAAAACTTTTCAATTGACACGATGGTTTACTTTTGGTGTCAATGCAATGCGTAATTTTCATTTTGTGTGTGATTAAACAACACCTACATTTTTACTTTCCCGTATACGCACGTATACACGAAGTGATATACGTAGTATAGGGAAAGTAATGTAATGCTGCACGAAAAAAATGGCCAATTTTCGGCGGAAAAAAATTAATTGCCGGGCCGTGAAAACGAAGAAGTGGATAAAACCAGTTGCTAAATTAACAAAAAAAAAGTCGCTACTGGCTACACGTGGTGTAGCCAGTAACCCCGATTTCTAGGTCCTTGATACCGAAAAAACAATCGAAAGAAAACGTCGGTCTGTCTGTCTGTGAACACTGCTAGCGCCTAAACCATACGTACGATTTCTTCCAAAATGGATATTCCCCGGTCGATCTGCTTATAGTTGAAGCTTTGAGATTTTGAAAAAGATTCTTTAAAATTGTATGAACTTTGTATGAAGACCCCGGGGATTTTCAAAATTTTCTCAAAAACGGCTCCAAATTTTTTCTTTAAATTTCTTGTACGAATAGAGTAAAATAGACTTACTAACAAGGCATAGGTCGAATTTTCATGGATAACTCTGAATTTTCAAAACTTATGAAAGTTTGAAGTTTCCGGCGTCTTTCTCCAACTACAAAATTGAAGATAGAATTTTTTCTTCAAATAAAATTTGTTCTGCATATTAAGTTCTTTCATAAATGTCATGTAAATGTTTTTCAAAATTTTAGTAGTTTTTGTGCAATATTGCATGGAATATGTGCAATTTTCAAAAACTACAAAAACAAAATTTTCTCAAAAACGGCTCCAAATTTTTTCTTTAAACTTTTGGTAGGGATAGTGGTAAATGTATTCTATCAGATGACATAAAAGCCATATTTCTCTATTCAAAAATTACAAAAATGTAAATATTTTCACATGTTTCTCACGTCGATAATATTTATATTAGCGGCGATTTTTTCACATTATTATATTTACGAGTACATGTTCTTTAAATAATGTCAAGTAAAGTTTCTCGAAAACACAACCGTTTTCTGTGAAAAGTAGCTCAAAATTTCGTATTTTCAGAAACGCTCAAACGCCATTTGTTCATATATGGTTGCAATTTTTTTTTCAAACTTTTGTAATGGATAGTGCTAATTACACAGGGGGCACAAACTTTCCCGTACAAGTTTTCTATTTCCTTGGGTCTTGGCTAGCTATTTGGAATTGCCACATACTTATGGGAGCTGCCATCTATCGCCGCCTAAGCTATATTTTTTTTTTGCATTTTCTTAATTTTTCTGTTCCATAGCGGCAGAACACAAAGATTAAATTTAGAATATTCAAGAAGACAAAAACCTCGTCCTAAATGGCGATTTTCTTTAAAATTTTGGAAATGTTTTTAAGAAAATGGCGTTTAAACTTATTAAAAATGCGAAATTTGAGGCCTTTTTTCACAGAATTTTTGAGTTTTCAAGAAACGTCACTTGAAGTCATTTGAAGTACTTATACTCACAAATATAATAATGCTAACAAATTGCTGGTAATGTGCATGTTAAAGATGCGACACATCTTTAAAAAAAACTACAATTGTGTGATTTTCGAAGAAGAAAAAAGAATGAAAGAAAAGAAAGAAAGAAGGGAAAAAAAGAAAGAAAAAAAAGAAAGAAGGAAAAAAAAGAAAGAAAGTAGAAGGGAAAGGGGAAAAAAATACCCTCCAAATGAACTTGATGCCAATTATGAGAAAATGCCGTTTAAGCTTTTCTGAAAATGCGGAATTTTGAGCCAGATTTTACAGATGTAAGTATTAACGTGTGAGACATGTAAAAAAATATACATTTTTGCAATTAAAATGACCTTTTATCAGTTGTTTATCAGTTTATTTAAAATGACTTTTTATCAGTTGTTCAATGATGCTCAACTAGAGAACTTCCCAATCTCAAAATTAACTAGAATACCGTCGAAGAAAGGAAATAACCCTCGTCCTGTAAAGGTGACATTTGCAGACAAAATGTCAGTCATAAAATTACTTAAACTGAGATCATCTCTTAATGGCAAACTTTCATTTCAAGCAGATTTAACTAAACACCAGATGAATGAATATAAAAAACTAATTGCAGAAATCCAGAAACCCGAGAACAAAGGGAAGATGTATGTTAAATTTGTTCTAGGAACTCCGAAAATATTCCCAATGGTTTCACAACACAGAGATGTAGATAAGTCACTGATCTCACCAAAAAACTGAATAAAGAACTTTATATCTATTATCAAAATGTGAGAGGACTCAGAACCAACTTGACCATCTGAAAGATGTGTTACTACAATCCAAAAAACCTGATATCATTATCCTGACAGAAATGGCTTCATCAAGATATAAATAATGCTGAATTAAACTTGTCTTTATATGATTCTATAGGGTTGATAGAAACTACTCAGCAATGCAACAGTCAAGAGGAGGAGGGATTCTTATTGCAGTTTTTAATAATTATGAAAGTTCTGTTGTGAAAACTAATGATAGAGGTTTCGAGGAGTTATTCGTTACTAAATAAAAAACATATTTTTGGATCAATTTATATTGCTCCCAATTCAGATAGAAGTTTTTATATTGAACATTGTAATGATCTGGATGAGGTGCTCCTAACTGAACCCTCTACCGTTACAATTGTTGGAGATTATAATTTACCCAAAATTGAATGGCAATCAGAAAATAGTATATCATTCGTGAGTACAAAGTCCAATTTCTTACAGTCAAATTTAGAAAAGGCTGAAATATTAATAGATACCTTAAACTTACATAATCTCTTTCAAATTAACAGCATTAAAAATATAAACTCTGAGACATTGGATCTTTGCTTTACCACTCAAAACGGTTCAATGGTTACTGATAATATTGATCCTATCACAACCTGCGATGTACATCACCCTCCGTTATCAATAAAATTTAATGTACATCATGAAATAAAGAAACCCACTTTAAAGTCAGATTCATTTCAATTGGATTTTAGAAATGCTAATATTGATAATATTGCTTTAGAATTGTCTAATGTAAACTGGTTAGAACAAATTGCACCATTACCATTGGAAGAAGCATGTGATCTGTTTTACTGTATAGTTGAAAATATATTTAGAAATAATATCCCATCTAATCATTTATCTAATAATATTAAAGAGAAACTTACCATTGATAAACAATTGAGAAGTTTGTTAAAACAAAAACAAGAGGCCCACTATTTATACAAGCATATTAAAAATACCTCAGATAAAATTGAATTTTCTATATTGCGTGCCAAATGTAAAAAGTTATTAAAACAAAAGGAAACTAAAAAAGTTGCGATAATAGAAAAATCAATAACTAATGACCTTAAATCTTTCTGGAATTATGTATATAGTAAAAGATTGTCTCATGGTTTACCCAACAACATGTACTTGAACAACTCTTTAACAAATACAGGAACAGATATTGTAAATTTATTGGCAAAATACTTCCAATCTAATTATGACAATGATAATGATAACACTTTTGTTTCAATTACCCCAAATCATAATACTCAAAACTTAAATATTACTTGTGAACAAATCAAACTTAAATTAAAATCTTTAGAAAATAAATTTACACATGGTCCGGATGGTATTCCTGAAATAATTTTGAAAAAATGCGCATCGTAATTCGCAACCCCCCTACAATTACTTTTCAACAAATCATTAACTTCACACTCTATCCCAGTACAATGGAAAACAAGTTTTATAACACCAATTTATAAAAATGGAGACCGTAATAACATAAATAATTACCGACCAATCAGTATATTAAATTGTATTGCAAAAGTCTTTGAAAATATTATCTTGGACTATATAAAGCCTCAGATTGAAACAAAAATAATTGAACAACAACACTGTTTTGTTGAAGGCAAATCGACATTAACCAATTTAATACAATTTAGTTATGAAGTTCGTAAGGCCTTTGAAGATAAGAAACAAGTAGATATTATTTACACTGACTTTACTAAAGCCTTCGATAAAGTTGATATAGCTTTATTATTACAAAAAATCAAAACTTTAAACTTAAACGAAATCTCCATGACATGGTTATGTAATTATTTGACAAACAGAACCCAAATAGTGCGTTACAAAGAATTCAAATCCCAACCATACATGAGTAAATCAGGTGTACCCCAAGGATCTCATCTCGGTCCAGTACTTTTCTTAATTTATATAAATAATATAATTGATGCATTTCATCATTCTTCTTTTAACCTTTATGCAGATGATTGTAAATTCTGGCGTGTTATAGAAAATGTAAATGACCTGACTTATTACAGTCAGCAAGATCTGACAAATCTAGTCAATTGGTGTACAGATAACAAAACATATATAAATATAAATAAATGTAAAGTACTTAGATGTAATAAAAATCAAAATGACATCGATTACATTTATTCCATAAATGGAATTAACCTAGAACTGTTACACACATTAAAGACTTGGGAGTGATAATTGACAGAAACCTAAATTTCAAATTACACATTGATAACATGATAAGTGAATCATTAAAAACACTTGGTTTTATAAAAAGACAAACTGCCAAATTCAAATCTCTAAATACGTTTGCTATATTATATAATTCTTTGGTGAAATCAAAATTGATGTATTGCTCACAAATTTGGTCACCAAGCGCGTCTTACATAATCAACAGGTTAGAAACAATTCAACACAAATTTTTTTTCTTATATGGCTTTTAAGATAAATATACCTAATCCTATGATTAATCATAATTATACTCAAATCTCAGAAATGTTAAAAATCCCCACTTTGAACTCTACACGCAGTCTACATGATGTGATATTTATGTACAAACTTTTGAAAGGTTCGATAAATTATCCATCAATTAACAAATTGTTTATCCCCTATGAAAACCTATTCAATGTCAGACACGCACCTTTATTGAAAGAATTCAACTGTAGATCTAATTCAATGTACAACTCAACTATACCTCGTCTTGCCAGAGTGGCGAATTCATACATAATTGAAAATGATTTTAATTCCAATTTTAGCAATTTCAAAATTAAAGCAAGACGAGCTATATTAGAGTTCAAATAGAAATGATAATTGTTATACTGTCGAAACTTATTCAATGTTAGTCACGCACCTTTATTGAAAGAATACAATTGTAAATCTATTTCAATGTACAACTCAACTATACCTCGTCTTGCCAGAATGGCGAATTCACTCATAATTGAAAAGGATTTTAATTCTAACTTTTAGTGATTTCAAAATTAAAGCAAGATGAGTTATGTTAAAGTTCAAATAGAAATTATAATTGTTATACTGTCAAATTGTTGACAAACATAATTACATGAATTACATTTTTTTATTTTTTTTTAAGTTATAGTTACTAAACATCATAATTATAATAATGTCAGATATTGTTGTTGAGTGAATGGTATTTTGTATTAATGTATAGGGCATAATGCCTGTTGTCAATTTGATTAATAATAATAATAATAAATTTTTGAAAAAAAAAACAAACAAAAGTATAGACTAATGTGGCATTTATGTCCTCTAATAAGAGTACATTAGCACTATCCCTACGAAAAGTTTAAAGAAAAAAATCTGGAGCCATTTTTGAGAAAATGTTTTTGTATCTTTTTTTAAACAGAACGGATATTGCGTGCAATATTGGGTGAAAACTACTAAAAATTTTCAAAAAAAAATGTATATGACCATCAAGAAAGAACTCCCTAGGTAGAACAAATTTTATTTGAAGGAAAAATCTCCATCTGCAATTTTGTAGTAGGAGGAAGATCCCAAATAAAATTCAAACTTTCACAATTTTCGAAAATTAAAGAGTCAGTAGTGAATACTCGGACATATGCCACCATAATAAGTGTATTTTACTCTATTCTTTCAAGAAATTGAAAGAAAAAATTTAGAGCAGTTTTTTTTTTTATTTATTTTGAAAATGTCCCATGAGCTGCTTGTAAAATAACCCCAAAATGAAAATATCGGTTTCAAATTCAAGCGGCCACGATATCAGTCAGATCGATCGGGGAGGATCAATTTTGGAGAAAATCGGATGAATGATATAGTCGCTAGCGTTGTTTACAGATGGATGGACAGACAGTTTGCTTTCAATTTGTTTTCCGGTATCAAGGATCCACAAAACAGGGATTCTTGCTGCACCACATGTTAAGAGTTTTTTTCTTAATTTAGCAACAGGATTTATCCAATTTTTCGTTACCTGGGCCTTGTAAGAAGAGTTTTTCTGCCGAAAATCCGCCGTTTTCTCACACAGCATTACATAACTTTTCCAAGTAAAAATACAAAAGTATTGACATGTGAATAGAATAGTTTTTCTGCGTTTTCTTTAGTGAATCAAATATGAATGAATAGAATAATTTTACTTTCCCGTACACTATACGTACGTATAGTATAATATATATATACGTATAGTATACGGGAAAGTAAAAATACAAAAGTATTGATATGTGAATAGAACAGTAAACCAGGGTGACCACTTTCTGGAAAACAGAGGGAAACCGGGAAAACGCAGGGAGTTTCAATTCCAGAGAAAAAGTTCTGACAATCAAAAAATTGATTGTCGATGTAGAATTCGATTGTATAGTATGTTTGTATAGTATAGTATGTAGAATTCGATTCTATACATATGTATAGTATAGGGAAAGTTATGTAATGCTGCGCGAAAAAACGGCGGATTTTCGGCAGAAAAACTCTTACAGGGCCCCAGTAACAAAGTGGATTAATCCAGTTGCTAAATGAGGGGGGGGGAATCTCCTAACACGTGGTGCAGCCAGAATCCCTGTTTTGTGGGTCCTTGATACCAAAACACCAATTGAAAGCAAAACATCTCTCTGTCTGTCCATCCGTCCATCCATATGTCTGTCTGTGAACAACGCTAGCGATTTTCTCCAAAATTGATCTGGCTGATCTCGTGGCCCCTTAATTTTGAAATTGATATTTTAATTTTGGGGGGGGGGGGGGTACTTTACATGAAGCTCCTGACACATTTTCAAAATTTTCAAAACCATGGCGCCAACAATTTTGACAATTTTGTTGGATATTGTGAAGGTCATTTAAAAGAATGTCATTGGTCTCATGTTAGTTGAAAACTCTAATTTTTCAAAAACTGAAAAAATTCAACATTTTTTCGGCCTCTTCCTGTAACTACAAATATGAAGATTCAATTTTTTCCCCTTAATCAAATGTGTTCATAAGAAACAGGTCTTCAAATAAGGTCATGTTCAATTTTTTGAAAACATAAGTATTTTTTGCAACAATTTGTGTCATACAATTTTTTTCTTTTCTTTAAACCATTTTGTCATACAAAAAGCACAACGTTTTTTGGTTAACTTGGGACCAGAGATAGCAAACAGAAAGCTTATGAGAATGGTGTGGGTTTCATGTTCGTTAAAATGCCTGATTGCACAAAAAGTTTTAAAAATTAAAAACTTTTTGGCATCTTTCTACAACTACAATTGTGCAGTTACAATTGTTTTTCGTAATGAAATATGCTCATCAAAAACAGACCTTCAAATAAGGTCATCTTCAATTTTTTGAGTAGTTTTTCTATAATTTCCTGACAAACATAATAGCCCGTTGCAATTTTACTGCACTTCAGACAGCTGGATGGTAAATTGGAATTTGCAATGTTGTTTCTTCGTTTCTTACATTTGATCTTTTGTTATTAATTTTCAATAAATTAATTTTCAAATATCTGAAATAAAAATGAATAGTTCTCAGAATAGCGACAATGCAGGGAATGCAACAACGGAATTCCATTTCGCACTCGCAAATTTCTGTGAATTACGTGTCGTTGTGAACTGATGGAGCTGAATGAAAAGGAGTTATAATTGTCAAATTTGTGTTGATATTTGCTTGCAAAAACTTAGTTTTCACACTAAATGCTGTACCATTTGTAGTGAGGACAGTATTTGTTGCATGGTTTTAGAATACTCTTCTCTAATCATGGCCCTATGAAATGCATTTCTCTATTGTCCAGGGTATCAGTTGTCTTTTTCCAATACAGGTTTACAATTCTATTCTTTTGTATTCTGTTTTGTATTCTATTTTTATGCAGTAGTAGAATTCACATAGTTTTAACAACACCCCGATGGAAACAGTGAGTTGTTCGCTTCTTGGCTGAATTGGACGTTTTCAAGATGTTAGTAGCGTAGAAAGTGCAAAATTTCAATATAACATTGCTGTTTCCAATAACGTGGGAAAGTATGTGGTGTTGTAGCACCAGTAGTTCTACCTAAGGACAACACTTATATTCAAAAAATAAAATAACTAAACTAATAGATAAAAAAAATTAATGTGACTGGTATCTATAAGTAGTCCATCATCCTAAAAGAGCAAATCAGCTGTGATAATCGTATACTATTTAATCAATTATTCACTAAAGGATTTCACTTCACAATGCCTTGAAAGTGATTCAGAATAATTTGAATGTATCTGACCCCAACCAATTCTACCAGGAGTCAAAACTCCTCTCCGGTTTTCTCATGTTTACTCTCTTGACAATGAAAATATCTCCTTGTATGAATTATCCACAGAATTTTTTGGAGTTGAGTACTTATAACTTCAAGTGAAAGCACAAACCTGACAAACAGTTGTAAAGTGCTTGTTCTTTATACTAATTGCTTTTACAAGAAGGCCAAAAATCATTGCAGGGTGAAACATGAGTTATATAAGTGAAGTATTTGAAACATGAGTTATACAAGTAAAGTATTTCTTGAAAACTTATCCGAAGTCCTAGGAGATGAAATGCACTAATTTCAAAACTGATATTTTATGGATACATTACATATAATCTAGAGGTCATGGTCATGACCAAAAACGAGTAATAACCTCTATGCATTCCAGGTAAATTTGATTCTTTTCATGAAACAGGTTTTAAAACACCATAAATAAAAAAAATGACAAATCACAAACTTGTAAACAAAGATGCAAAGACTTTACAAATAGTTATATAGTGGAAAGGATGACAATGGAAATTCATTTGTTAAGTCATAAGTATTTTACATTACATGCACAAGAGGAATGCTGCACATAAAAATCAATCAAAATAAACAATACTTAACCTTATGATAACATCATGACACTGCACGAATTCAACAGGTATCATGAATAATGCTTGAAAATTGTGTGAGCCCGATGTATCTAGAAGTGAAACAGCTTGAGCACTTGCTATTTTAACCTGCAATAAATGAAATAAAGAAATTGAAAAACATGAATAGTGTAATAGAGAATGAACATGAATAGTGTAATTAAGAATTTATTTCATCTATAAAGTGACATGAATAGTGTAATAGAGAATGAACATGAATAGTGTAATTAAGAATTTATTTCATCTATAAAGTGGTTAAATTAATAAAATAAACCGACAATTCCTTAAATTTTTGACATTCAATTTTTTATTTCCTATGAGTAACAAATTGTACGCAACGAATTAACGTTTCGGCCGTAGCTCAAGAGCCATCCTCAGACATCTGGCTTAAAAATGAAAATATGGACATTTAAAGAGTTAACAAGTTATACATTTGTTACAAATATGATTGTAAGTTATTGGTTACATCTGTAATATCATTGTTTTTATTTTTTTTAAATAGTACTTATGTTAGTTGACAGAAGCTTACCTTTTTAACATATTGATAATAACATAATGGTTTTAAACATAGACAAGAACAACAATGTTAAACAATAAAATATATACAATTATTTACAAAACTTTCATTATAAGAGCGAGTGTTTATCGCTGTCTGAGAATGGCTGTTGAGCTACAGCCGATATGTTAGGTCGTTGCATAAATCTTTGTCGCATACAATTTGTTACTGATAGGAAATAAAAAATTGAATGTCAAAAATTTAAGGAACTGTCTGTATATTTTTATTATTAATGACATTCACAGAAGAAGAAGAATAAACTTATGGTTAAATAAATGACTACAATATGAAAGTGGCTTAAATTGCCAGGTGGAAAAGAAAGAAAAAACTATGATCGATATACATATTACTACACTTGATTAAAACAGTAATAATGATTAATACCACATTTAAATAACATGTTTTTATCCTCTACAACGACATAGAGTATTTGTGCAAGATCTGTTTTATTTCAATTTAAAATTATAATATGCTTCAAACTCTGCATCTCCACTCATTGCTCAGTACCATGTAATTTTAATTTTTACTTTTGCTTTTGCTTACCACTTCACCACACTTTAAAATCAAATATTTGAAATGTATGTACTGCTTTGTATTCTACCTTGTTAATTTTACCAACTGATTTATAAACCTCTTCGGAGTTTTAGAGAAGGGTTCAAGAGCAGTTGCATATAAATTGTTTAACATTAATTTCAGACTTTTGGAAATAATAAATCTTCATATTTACTTGACACATCCCAGATCTTTATACAAAGAATATATTTAAAAAGTTCCTCTAGTTGAAACATGCATCATGCTGCATGAACATTTCAACAGGCAAATTAGATTCCCATTTTTTCAGCCATGCTTTTATTCTTGGCAGACTTCCTACGGTTCTCCAGGGAAAGGTTTGACATTACAAATTATATTAATGTTTCTTTGGTATCAAATGCATACAGCACTAAAATTAATCGTTGGATCTGGTCATACTCAGAAGTAAATATATATTCATAGGCTCACTGATATTTCATTGTGCTTTGTTTAATTAGCATGTTTGATATTAGTTTTGAAGAAAATAGGCACTCAAATAAAAGCTTCACTACACACATTTACATATCATCAAATTCTCAATGGTATACAGCATTCTTCTGAAATATGCTAAAAATGCCAACCTACTTGAAAAATGGTAGACCATATGTCGTCAGTAGAGCGCAGAAATGTAGCAAAATATCATTTTACTTTCTCATATATATATGTATGTATAGAAGTATATTTTCTCTGTACGTAGTATAGAGAAAATTATGTAATGCTGCACCAAAATAACTGATTTTTTCACAGAAAAACCAGTAATGTGGAGCTCCATACAGAAAAGGGGGATAAATCCTGTTCTAATATGTAGTATTTTCCCCCCATCAAAACATCTGTCTATTTGTTGTCTGTGAACTACGTAGTGGCTAAACAATGGGTGGGATGAATAAAACTGAGTATGTACTACTTGCTTACATTTTATGAATAAATACTTCAAAGTATATGAATAAACATTCTGAATTTATACTCGTGTTTTGAGTATATACTCGTATCTGAGACTGTTAGGAGAATTTACACAAATTTCTAGTTGAAAGTAAGAATATACTCGAAACTGATATGAATAAAACAGTGGTATGTTCTCAGTGTTGCAAGTATTTACTCATATTTTTCTGAGCAAGCACTGTAGTAGACTCAGTTTTGAGTTCCGACTGAAACATACGTTGATGTAGTTGAAGGCTAGTTTGAACTATAGTTATGTTTCTTACGGATGTGAGAAAAAATATATGCGGAAAGGCGCTGTACCAACGAAAGGAATTATAAATGTTTAGATTTTCACAAGAAAATGTACAGCGATTAAATAACCTTATTTTCGGCAATGAAAAACTGAAACTTTCGGATGAGCTCTAAAGACTTGACAACAAAAGTAAATTGAAAAATAATCTTCGTGTTGTTGGTCTTCAGAGTGGAGTAAGTGTAGATGAGGTTATGGAACGTTGGTAATTATTGCTAACTATTGTTCCAAATTGGATTAAATTCCTACAGAATAATTGATGAAAGAATATTTTCTAAAAGATGAAAATTATAGAAGATTTGGTGTTCTTAGGTGAAATGAAAATTCTCAGATTCTAATGTCATTCAGAACATGATTTTTGTTGTTACTTTTGTCTGTAGTTCTTTCAGTGTTACCAATGGCGTAGCTTTAGTTGGTGTCACCTGGGGCAAAGCTAATGGTGTTACCCCCATAAATTAAGTATAAAAATATCTATTGCTGCATAAATTGTACATTATTTTATTAAAAATGCAAACATATTTGCACATGATAGTTATTTATAATATATTAAAAAATCTATGTAATTAAGAATAATTTCAATATAATTGCAATTAAATTATAATCTATGCTTATGATTTAAATGTATACTTATTAAATTAATATATATAATTTTTAACTAAACCATAAAAATTATATAATTCCAACAATAACATCTTCAAACTACTAAAACCAAGAAAACTATTTATTAATTTATAAAATTGTTAAGTAAATTATTTAAATTATATAATTCCAACTAAAATAATTTTGGTGGTGTCACCCTAGAATGGTGTCACCAGGGGCGCGCCACCCTCCCTGCCTCTCCCCCCAGCTACGCCACTGAGTGTTACTAAATTATTTTCTTTTTTTTTTATTGTAAACATAATTTCACATCGAGTGATTTTCGTATTTAAGCGAGGTCCTTAATGTAGTTAATAAATATATTCGAAGGTAATGAATGATGATTATATAAAAATCACGTATCAAACTGCTACACTTCGAAAACAAAAAGAAACTTGCAATTATTATCGAGTAGTATCGATAGCTAGTGATGGAATCGTTGTTAAACGTCCGTACATCAGGTTACTCTGTGGAATAAATGCTAGGAAAATGAGAACAAACTCGGGTTGCTGTGAGAATGTACTTGTACTACAATGCGTTTTATTCTTACCAAAATGAGAATATACTCATCCGATGGAGTATCTACTTCCCTTTCACGCTCATGCTCATGGGAAGATGCCAACCTGTGTGTGAAGAAGACAAATCAACATACTTTCCTTGACAAAGCTAACGGAGCATCATTTCTACTCCAAAAGTGTCAGAGAATCATAATGTGGCATCAAATATTTGATGTTCATTAAAATTATGATCATCAAGACGGATTTGGAAGGTTGGTGAAATAGGAGTACCGCAGACTTAACACTGTGTCTGTGTGCCACTACCTCCCAAATTGTGGGCTGAGAATACTAGTATTTTCTGGCATGCAACCTCATCAAGATCTCTACAAGTTCATTTTGTTTGTTTTCCCAGTCAATTCGTCACAGTCACACTTTATTTCTGGGTATAAACATAAGCAAAGACAATTTCTCCTGGGATCTTCCACAAAAAAAGGTAAAATTCTCTTTGAATATCATGGAGATTATAACACGGACGATTCGATGGGAAAAATAGCGAACTGACACCACCAATGTCAACAAAGTGGCACTAACTAAAACTCTGCGACTGAGTTCCCAGCGAGACATTTGTTCCATGAATATCACGTCCGTGCACATGCTACACATGACCATAGAGGTGCTCTGTGGTGTTACCTACCCCACCTGTTTCACCTACACACGCAACGGTGTTTGAAGTCATCTGACGTGTGAGTCAAGGACTTCACAATCCTAAAGCACATATTTATGTAACTTTTCATACATACATCGATTTTAACCATCAGCATTATAGTGTAGTGAGTTGAATCATTAACGTTACTGAATACTAGGATGTATGTAAATTTGTGGTAAAAGACGGAGATAAATAAGAAAAAACAAAGAACCTCAGTTTTCAAATCAAATTCCCCCAATTACAATTTTTTTCATTGTTTCTCAGGCTTTTTCAATTTTCCTTTCTTTTTTTGGTTTTCAAGAATTCCAGGTTACCTGGCCACCCTGTTAAAACATTGCAACGGGCTAGCACTAATTTCGTTACGTTACTGGGTACTCATAGTGGTGGTCGTATGTACAATTTTTTTGGCGGTGGTGTTGGTGTTGGTTGATTGATTGATTCGTGTTTCAGGGCGTGTCAACTAGTTAGGTCATTAGTCCCGTAAGTGTAGTGTTTTCCCGGGATGTGGCGATGATCTTTTCCCCACTGGATGGCGAGATCTGGCACCGACCTATCGCCAACTAGCGGGGTTTTCCCTTCAACCAGTTATCTCCCACCCGCGGGGCATCGCAGCTCCCGGCCGGTCTCCTGGCATGTGTGGTAATGTAGTGCATGTTAGTGTAAGTGAGTGGGTAAGAGGAGAGGATAGGACAAGGAAGAGGAAGGAAAGATCGCACAGGGTCCGTGGCACGTTTGTTAGGGTACTGCCCCGGCATTCGCCTGGTGTTGATCGGAGAAACCATGGAAAACTACCTATCAGAAAAGCCGTGCGCCAGAATTCTCCTCCAGACAGTGACTGAGCTCGACCTAGCTGACAAGCTAGTGTCGAAAATCCTGCCAGCGTCGAGGGCTCGAACCTAGGACCTCCCGGTCAGAGGGACTGCAGGGACATCAAGTTGATGCACTGAGCCATCTCTCCCGGTGTGTTGGTGTTGGTGGTGGTCGTCATAATAATGGTGGTCGTCGTAGTGGTGGTGGACTTCGCAGTGGTGGTGGACGTCGTAGTGGTGGTGGTCGTCCTAGGGGTGGCGGACGTCCTAGGGGTGGCGGACGTCCTAGTGGTGGCGAACGTCCTAGTGGTGGCGAACGTCCTAGTGGTGGCGAACGTCCTAGTGGTGGCGGACGTCCTAGGGGTGTCGGACGTTATAGCGGTGGCGGACGTTATAGCGGTGGCGGACGTTATAGCGGTGGCGGACGTTATAGCGGTGGCGGACGTTATAGCGGTGGTGGACGTGATAGCAGTGATGGTGGTCGTTGTCGTAGTAGTAGTGATGGTGGTTGTCGTAGTAGTAGTGGAGGTGGTCGTTGTCATCGTCGTAGTAGTAGTGGTGGTGGTCGTTGTCATCGTCGCAGTGGTGGTGGTGGTCGTCGTCGTACTAGTGGTGGTGGTGATGGTGGTGGTCGTACTAGTGGTGGTGGTGATGGTGGTTGTCGTACTAGTGGTGGTGGTGATGGTGGTTGTCGTACTAGTGGTGGTGGTGATGGTGGTTGTCGTACTAG
Source organism: Acheta domesticus (assembly GCA_031308135.1). Classification (NCBI taxonomy): domain Eukaryota; kingdom Metazoa; phylum Arthropoda; class Insecta; order Orthoptera; family Gryllidae; genus Acheta; species Acheta domesticus. The sequence continues at coordinate 117,797,868 of JAHLJT010009436.1, forward strand.
TGGTGGTGGTGGTTGTACTAGTGGTGGAGGTGGTGGTTGTACTAGTGGTGGTGGTCGTCGTACTAGTGGTGGTGGTGGTGGCGGTGGTGGTGGTTGTCGTACTAGTGGTGGTGGTGGTGGTCGTCGTGGTACTAGTGGTGGTGGTGGTCGTCGTACTGGAGTCGGGGCGGTGGCTGGAGCCGGGGCGGTGGTAGTCGTGCCGGTGGTATTCATCGTGGTGATGGTCGCGGTGATGGTGGTGGTAATGGTGGTGGTCGCGGTGATGGTGGTAATGGTGGTGGTCGCGGTGATGGTGGTAGTGGATGTGGTCGTCGTCGTCGTGGCGGTGGTCGTCGTCGTGGTGATGGTCGTCGTCGTGGCGGTGGTCGTCGTCGTGGTCGTTGTCGTGGTGGTGGTGCTCGTGGTGGTCGTGGTCGTCGTGGTGGAGGTCGTCGTCGTCGTGGCGGTCGTCGTCGTCGTGGCGGTCGTCGTCGCCGTGGCGGTCGTCGTCGCCGTGGCGGTCGTCGTCGCCGTGGCGGTCGTCGTCGCCGTGGCGGCGGTGGTGGTCGTCGCGGTGGTGGTCGTCGCCGTGGCGGCGGTGGTGGTCGTCGTCGTCGTGGCGGCGGTGGTGGTCGTCGTCGTGGCGGCGGCGGTGGTGGTGGTCGTCGTCGTCGTGGCGGCGGTGGTGGTGGTCGTCGTCGTCGTGGCGGCGGCGGTGGTGGTGGTGGTCGTCGTCGTCGTGGCGGAAGCGGTGGTGGTCGACGTCGTCGTGGCGGCGGCGGCGGTGGTCGACGTCGTGGCGGCGGCGGCGGTGGTGGTCGTCGTCGTGGCGGCGGCGGCGGTGGTGGTCGACGTCGTGGCGGCGGCGGCGGTGGTGGTCGACGTCGTCGTGGCGGCGGCGGCGGTGGTGGTCGACGTCGTCGTGGCGGCGGCGGCGGTGGTGGTCGACGTCGTCGTGGCGGCGGCGGCGGTGGTGGTCGTCGTCGTCGTGGCGGCGGCGGCGGCGGTGGTGGTCGTCGTCGTCGTGGCGGCGGCGGCGGTGGTGGTCGTCGTCGTCGTGGCGGCGGCGGCGGTGGTGGTCGTCGTCGTCGTCGTGGCGGCGGCGGCGGTGGTGGTCGTCGTCGTCGTCGTGGCGGCGGCGGTGGTGGTCGTCGTCGTCGTGGCGGCGGCGGCGGTGGTGGTCGACGTCGTCGTGGCGGCGGCGGCGGCGGTGGTCGTCGTCGTCGTCGTGGCGGCGGCGGCGGCGGTGGTGGTCGTCGTCGTCGTCGTGGCGGCGGCGGCGGTGGTGGTCGTCGTCGTCGTGGCGGCGGCGGCGGTGGTGGTCGTCGTCGTCGTGGCGGCGGCGGTGGTGGTGGTCGTCGTCGTGGCGGCGGCGGCGGTGGTCGTCGTCGTCGTCGTGGCGGCGGCGGCGGTGGTGGTCGTCGTCGTCGTCGTGGCGCGCGGCGGTGGTGGTGGTCGTCGTCGTGGCGGCGGCGGCGGTGGTGTCGTCGTCGCGTCGTGGCGGCGGCGGCGGTGGTCGTCGTCGTGGCGGCGGCGGTCGGTGGTCGTCGTCGTCGTCGTGGCGGCGGCGGCGGTGGTCGTCGTCGTCGTGGCGGCGGCGGTAGTCGTCGTCGTGGCGGCGGCGGTAGTCGTCGTCGTGCGGCGGCGGTGGTGTCGTCGTCGTGGCGGCGGCGGTAGTCGTCGTCTGCGGCGGCGGTAGTCGTCGTCGTGGCGGCGGCGGTAGGTCGTCGTCGTGGCGGCGGCGGGTAGTCGTCGTCGTGGCGTCGGCGGGTAGTCGTCTCGTGGCGCGCGGTAGTCGTCGTCGTGGCGGCGGCGGTAGTCGTCGTCGTGGCGGCGGCGGTAGTCGTCGTCGTGGCGGCGGCGGTGTTCGTCGTCGTCGTGGCGGCGGCGGTGTAGTCGTCGTCGTGGCGGCGGCGGTGGTCGTCGTCGTGGCGGCGGCGGTAGTCGTCGTCGTGGCGGCGCGTAGTCGTCGTCGTGGCGGCGGCGGTAGTCGTCGTCGTGGCGCGCGTAGTCGTCCGTCGTGGCGGCGGCGGTAGTTCGTCGTCGTGGCGGCGGCGGTAGTCGTCGTCGTGGCGCGGGCGGTAGTCGTCGTCGTGGCGGCGGCGGTAGTCGTCGTCGTGGCGGCGGCGGTAGTCGTCGTCGTGGCGGCGGCGTAGTCGTCGTCGTGGCGGCGGGCGGTAGTCGTCGTCGTGGCGGCCGGCGGTAGTCCGTCGTCGTGGCGGCGGCGGTAGTCGTCGTCGTGGCGGCGGCGGTAGTCGTCGTCGTGGCGGCGGCGGTAGTCGTCGTCGTGGCGGCGGCGGTAGTCGTCGTCGTGCGGCGGCGGTAGTCGTCGGCGTGGCGGCGCGGTAGTCGTCGTCGTGGCGCGGCGGTAGTCGTCGTCGTGGCGGCGGCGGTAGTCGTCGTCGTGGCGGCGGCCGGGGGTAGGTCGTCGTCCGTGGCGGCGGCGGTAGTCGTCGGCGTGGCGGCGGCGGTAGTCTCGCGGCGTGCGGCGGACGGCGGTTAGTCGTCGTCGTGGCGGCGGCGGTAGGCCGTCGTCGTGGCGGGGCGGCGTAGTCGCGTCGTGGCGTGCGGCGGTAGTTCGTCGTCGTGGCGGCGGCGGTAGTCGTCCGTCGTGGCGGCGGCGGTACGTCGTCGTCCGTGGCGGCGGCTGGGTCGTCCGTTCGTCCGTGGCGGCGGGCGGTAGTCGTCGTCGTGCGGCGGCGGTAGTCGTCGTCGTCGTGGCGGCGGTAGGTAGTCGTCGTCCGTGGCGGTGGCGGCGGTGTAGGTCGTCGTCGTGGCGGCGGCGGTGGTAGGTCGTCGTCGTGGCGGCGGCGGTAGTCGTCGTCGTGGCGGCGGCGGTAGTCGTCGTCGTGGCGGCGGCGGTAGTCGTCGTCGTGGCGGCGGCGGTTGTCGTCGTCGTGGGCGGTGGCGTTGTCGTCGTCGTGGCGGTGGCGGTAGTCGTCGTGGCGGTGGTGGTAGTCGTCCTGGCGGTGGTGGTAGTCGTCGTGGCGGTGGTGGTAGTCGTCGTGGCGGTGGTGGTAGTCGTCGTGGCGGTGGTGGTAGTCGTCGTGGCGGTGGTGGTAGTCGTCGTGGCGGTGGTGGTAGTCGTCGTGGCGGTGGTGGTAGTCGTCGTGGCGGTGGTGGTAGTCGTCGTGGCGGTGGTGGTAGTCGTCGTGGCGGTGGTGGTAGTCGTCGTGGCGGTGGTGGTAGTCGTCGTGGCGGTGGTGGTAGTCGTCGTGGCGGTGGTGGTAGTCGTCGTGGCGGTGGTGGTAGTCGTCGTGGCGGTGGTGGTAGTCGTCGTGGCGGTGGTGGTAGTCGTCGTGGCGGTGGTGGTAGTCGTCGTGGCGGTGGTGGTAGTCGTCGTGGCGGTGGTGGTAGTCGTCGTGGCGGTGGTGGTAGTCGTCGTGGTGGTGGTGGAAGTGGTGGTGGTCGTTGTGGTTGTGGCGTTCGTGGTCGTAGTGGTTGTGGAGTTGGTGAGTTTCTTGGTCGTAGTGGTGTGGAGTTGGTGATGTTCTTGGTCGTTGTGGTTGTGGCGTTGGTGGAGTTCGTGTCGTTGTGGTTGTGCGTTGGTGGAGTTAGTGGTCGTTGTGGTTGTGGCGTTGATGGAGTTCGTGGTCGTTTGTGGTTGTGGCGTTGGTGAGTTCGTGGTCGTTGTGGTTGAGGCGTTGGTTGGGAGTTCGTGGTCGTTGTGGTTGAGGCGTTGGTCGTGTTCGTGGGGGTGGCGTTCGTGTTCGTGGGGGTGGCGTTCGTGTTCGTGGGTGTGGCGTTCGTGTTTCGTGGGGGTGGCGTTCGTGTTCGTGGGGTGGCGTTCGTGTTCGTGGGGGTGGCGTTCGTGGTGTTTAGCGATGGATGTCGTGGTGGTTGCGGCGGTGGATGTCGTGGGGTTGCCGTTCATTGTGATAGCGGTGGTCATAAAGGTGGGGCGAAAGTCGAGGTGGTGGTGAAAGTCGGGGGGGAGGTGGCTGTGGATGTAGAGGCGGTGGCTGTCATGGGCGTGGGGGGTGGAGGTCGTGGTGGTAGGGGTGTGGGTGGAGGTCGTGGTGGTAGGGGTGTGGGTGGAAGTCGTGGTGGTAGGGGTGTGGGTGGAGGTCGTGGTGGTGGTGGCGGTCGTAATGGTGGGGGTGGAAGACGTGGTGGTGGCGGTCGTAATGGTGGGGGTGGAAGACGTGGTGGTGGCGGTCGTAATGGTGGGGGTGGAAGACGTGGTGGTGGCGGTCGTAATGGTGGGGGTGGAAGACGTGGTGGTGGCGGTCGTAATGGTGGGGGTGGAAGACGTGGTGGTGGCGGTGGAGGACGTTGTACTGGTGTTCGAGGTCGTGGCGGTGGTAGTAGTGGGAGTGGTTGTCGTAGCCGTGGTGGTAGTGGGAGTGGTTGTCGTGACGGTGGTTGTGACGGTGGTTGTGGCGTTGGTTGTCGTGGTGATAGTGGTCTTGGCGGTAATAGTCGTTGCAGCTGTGGTGGTGGCGGTAGCAAGCAGAAAATATGTGAATGTAAGTTATCTGGACATCAACTGCAGACAAGGTGACTGCTTTAAAGAGGAAACATTTCCACTGACATAGTAGGAAAATGAACTTGTTCCAAAAAATGATTGAAAAATTGCAATTGAACAATTTCCACAAAATATGAGTATCAGTGAAGATGCAGCTTTATGGAGGTTTCACTGTATTTAATGTGAATTATCTTCAACCGTTGTTCCAGTTTTTTCACAATTTATTGTTAAGAAACATTCTTTCAACCGCCGCTATAACAAACTACACTAGTTTACAATTTAATATTAGAAATTACCTGCATATATACTTCTTTCCTCATGTGTGCACATAAATTGCAATATCCAGATACATCCACAAAGACAACTTCAAAATGTTCATGGAAATCACTAATTGTTGGACCATTTGAGTTTGAGCCAAGAGATATACCATCCTTAGTCCAATCACTTTGAGCTGTAAGAGAGATACTCTTAAGATTCAAATTGACCTGATAATCATTTAAGCCTATTTGAGGGAACTTACCTAAACAATTCCAAGTAACACGTGCTACTTGGTAACTACTCATCATCTTGTTGAGTCGTCTGTTTTGTAAAAGGTACACAAGATACATAGCCATAATAAAACCTCCAAAACTACCATAGCCCTGTGAATAAATTACATTACATTACAACGTGAAATTCACACGTAATTGCATAAGAACAGGAGTGAGTATGGAACTCTGAATACAGAAATGACAAACACAACATAGTTTAGAAGATGATACCACTTTAGTGTGTTGCCAGCTGATCTGCATATCAAATACACAGGTGAATATATAAAGTGAAAAACATTCTCTTCTCAGATGTCCCCTTGATATTAAATTTAAGAATCTTGGACAATTTGACATTTATCAATATTAATCAATTTACAGTAAAATCCCGTTATAAGAGACCATGTTATAAGAGAATCCTACTTATAAGAGACAGAATTCACGGTCCCGAGGTAAATTGCATATAAACGCATTTATTTCCCTATTTTAGAGATCCCGTTATCAGAAATTCCCGGCTATTGTGGACATGATTTAAGACACAAAGCGTTTGATTTTCTTCCAGGTAACTTGAGAATTTCGTCATTGTGGTAAGTGATGGGGGTCCACACTTAAAATCGACTGGAGCAGGGGTTCACAACACCAGCATTACAGGGGGGGGGGGTATCTTGTGTACCTGTATCGTGAAGTAAGCCTATTCAGTAAGCTTCGTGTCTTTTGGCAACAAAGAAGTCACTGCCGTACCTATAGTGCAACCATGCCTCTGGCAGGTATCAGTTGTCGACGGTTTCATCAAATCGGGAGCTTGAGCATCACCATAGTGACGTCACTGTAGCAACATAAAAGCTCCCGATTGGATGAAAGAGTCAATTGCTGAACTCTGTCAGAAGCAAAGTTAAGTAAATCGCAGTAAATAGCTTTTGTTGACCAGGGTTTCCAATTGTTACTTTCTAGTATCTGTAAGTATATACGTAATATAGAGAAAGTAATGTAAAGCTGTATAAAATCGACTTCAAGATTTCAAACAGAAAAGAACGTTTTGTGGGTGGGTGTGTGTTTTTGTTTTGTTTTTTGTTGTTGTTTTTTTCCCTTTCCTTTTTTCTTTTTTTTTTCTTTCTTTGAAAACTTCCGTCCTTCTGTCTATCCGTGAATAGTGCCAAAACTATTTGTACATTTCTTTCCAAAATAAATAATCCCCAATCGATCTGGTTCCGCTCGAAGATATATGGTTTTGAAAACCATTCTTCATTTTTGTGAGTACTTTACATGAAGCACATGGGGCATTTTCAAAATGTTCCCTAAAATGGCTCCAAATTTTTTCTTTAAACTTTTGGTAGGTATAGTTACAAATGCACAGTTACAAAGATAACAAACATTATTTTGCTCTATTCTTTCATTCTTTTAGAAAAATTACACAAACGTATTTTTTTTATATCTCTCATGTCAAAATTTGTATTAGAGGTGAAATAACACATGTGCTTTAAATGATGTCAATGTTCACTCAATTGATCAGATTAAGTGGGCTCTGGAATCAACTAATTTATGTTTTCTCAATTTTAAAACAGAGTACAAATCATACTAATCCATTGGTAACAATTTGTTAAACATGTCAAAAACCCATTTCCCACTTATAAGAGTTCCCGCCTATAAGAGACAACATTCCATTCCCCCTGGTCTCTTATAAAGGGGTTTCACCGTATTTAGATGTGCTTGAGTAGGAAATATAGTTTTACTGATAATTGGATGATGATGATCATAACAAGGACAACAACGAAACACAACAACAACAACAACAACAACAACAATAATAATAATAATAATAATAATAATAATAAATAATAAAAAAAAAAAAAAAAAAAGATTCTCAATTTCAATAATTTCAATTCTGTAGCTCAGAGGTATGACATGCACACAGGAGGTCTAAGATAGATGTAGTGATGATAAATTGATGGACAAACTACTCACAATATATAATGACATTTATGTGTACAATTATATGAACTAAACATTCTAACACTGAGGGTTTTACCATATCAATGAAGTTATTACCATACCAATGGTTCAGTAAGTAGTTCTTGCTTTTGGTCTCGAGGAAATAAATTTGAAAAATTTTGGATTTTTACTTAGATGTAAAAGTCAACACTTGTCATAATACAATTGTTAATTCATTGACTTGCAATTTTTCAATAATTAATATTACATCTAATGTTAATTTATGACATGCAAAAATAATTGAAGTCTGAATGTACTTTAAATTTTGAAGTTTTAAAACTTTACTTGAAATAGTGCGACTTGAAACCGGATCATTTGTAATTTGTAAGTATACAATCAACCTATAATGCTTGATATCTAAAATTTTACATCTCAAGCAATAACTGACTAGTTACCCTCAATGCATTGTGATATATAATTATATCAACTTTGTTAAATCATATTACATACATTACAGAGAAAAGCAGAATGAAACATGGGAAAATTTCTTTAACTGCCCAAAATATATGCAAAAATTCAGAAATTGCATTGTGTATCTTAAATTAATGAACAAATCTGGGGCTAAAAACTTTCAAATCTACCCATGCAAGGTGGCTAAATTAGACTGAAAATAGTTGTACAAGAGACATGTCATAAATAAAAACGTTTAATAGATAGAGGAGGCCCGAAACTGTAGTTCACCCCATACTCTCTAGTTGTGTACATCTATGCTCGTAGGTGTTGGACACTAATTCACATTGACCTCACTTTACAAGGGAGGAGCTTAGAGATGTTGTTCTTCTCTGAATGAAACTGGACATGATCTTCTTTAGACTGAGTCTTTGTTATGTTTTTAGATTCAGTTTGCAATGCAGGAGGAGCAAAGAAATTGAAAACAAATGTGCTAAAATATTTTATATAGACAAAAAATTAGACATAGCACCCTATACCTCAGACCCAGAATTAATAGAGTGAGTGGAACAAGTGTTATATCTGTTCTAACCTTGTCAAAGTTCCTCTGGCGCAACCAAACTTTCAACAAAATCAATCCGGCTTGTAGAGATGGAGTTGATAATTCAGATTCCAGCATTTCTTGGTTGATTTTCCAAACTAAGTCTTGTGCCACTCGACTGTTGTAATGAGGTGATGGAGCATCAAGATGTTCTCCTACAGGAAAAATTAACTTTATTCATTTGTCAATACATATTTAGGCTACCAAGCATATCAATGTTCAAAATGAAAACACTGATATTAATAACTAGCACACCAGTGCAAGAACTCTTGCATCTTAATCCTACCCTTTCCCTATCCATTTGTCTGTCCTTTCCATTAAGAAGGAAAGTTGTTAATGAAACATGTTTGTTTGTGGTTGGTTGGTTTAAAAAATGTATGAATGTAACTTCTAATGTACGTACAGAATATCAAACAAAAATAACAATGCAGTTGATGCTGGAAACAAATTTTCAATAAAGGTTTATTCATTATTACAGAGAGATAACGAAAAATACTAGTACATATAAAACACAAACACAGTCTTCACTCTACATCCACAGCCCTCCACAATTAAGTTCACAGCATTTGCAGACTACGACCAAACTTTAATTGAATGGTTTCACTACATGCATAAGAAATAATCTTTGTAGGTATGAAGCAACTATAATTGTACTTCCAGTTGTTGGAGGAGAACAAATCTTAAATTAATGATTATGCATATAACCTTCGTGAAACTGCAAACAACGGTGTATACGGAAAACGTAAATAAAAGATGAAGGAATCTAAGCCTTCTAAGTGTGACAGCACAAAAATGACTACCAGCAACAAGGGCTACAATATTTAGGTGGCATTGGTAGTATCGACACCGAACTAAAAATTTAATTGAATGTCCAAGAATTAAATGTCTTATCTTGCAGATTATAATATTATGGTGTGAAAAACGTTTCTTTAGGTTTGTACAGTAAAACCCCGCTATAAGAGACCCCGTTTTAAGAGAATCCCGCTTATAGGAGACAGAATTCACGGTCCCGAGGACAGTTGTAAATAAACAATGCATTTATTTCCCGCTTTTAAGAGACCCCGCTATAAGAGATTCCCGCCTATAGTGGAAAGATTTTTTTCCCCGCCATTCGTTTCTTCTCGCTTGTAAGAGACAAAGTGTGGAATTTTCCTCCAGGTGACTCAGGAATTTCCTTAGCATGGTAAGGGTTGGGACACGTGGTTAAAACAGGCTGGAGCAGGTGTTCGCAAAACCAGCGCCACCGGCGAGGGGGGGGGAGAGATGTGCGAAGATCTTCCGTGTCGTTTGGCAACAAGGAAGTCACTGAAGTACCTATAGTGCGACTTTTCAAACCAAACCTCTAGAGGGTTCAGCTGTTTACCGTGTCATCCAATCAGAAGCTTCTGTGTCGCTAGTGACGTCACGATGTTGACTTTCAAGCTCCCGATTGGATGAAACTGTCAACAGCTGATACCTGCCAGAGGCAGAGTTAAATAATACTGTATTTTGCTTTTAGTGTTTTGACTAGTGTTTCCAATTGTTACTTTCTCGTATACGTACTTATATACGTAATATAGAGAAAGTAATGTATTACTGCAGAAAATAGACTTCGAGATTCCAACAGAATGCATGTTTTGGGGCCCTCTGATACCGAAAAAGGTTTGCTTTTTCTTTGAAAACTTCCCTCTGTCTGTGAATAACACTAGCTAAAAAACTATTCGTACGATTTTTTCCAAAATGAATATTCCGCGATCAGTCAGGTTCCGCTCGAAACTCTGCAGTTTTGGAAAACATTCTTAATTTTTGTAGGTACTTTACATGAAGCCATGGGACATTTTCAAAATTTCCCCAAAAATGGCTCCAAATTTGTTCTTTAAATTTCTTGTAAGAATAGAGTGAAATTCAAATAGAGGTGGCATAGGATTTTCACTGTTAACTTGCAGTTTTTTCGGTGTTTTTCTACAGTTGCAAAATTGAAGATAGAAATATTTCCTTCCAATAAACATTTTTCTCCATAATTAGTTCTTTCATTAACATTATGCACTAAAAAAATAGTTTTCATGCAATATTGAGTGAAATATTATACATTTACAAAAACTGCTCCAATTTTTTGTTTAAACTTTTGGTAGTGATAGTTGTAAATGTGCTCTGTAAGACTAAATATCATTATGCTCTATTCTTTTCGTTTGTTTGTTTGTTTTTTTTATTACACAAATGTAATTTTTTTATATCTCGTGTCAATATTTGCATTAGAGGCGATTTGTTCACATAATCCATTTATGAGCATGTGTGCTTTAAATGATGTCATAAAGTTCACTCAATAACCTGGTTAAATGGGCTCTGGAATCAACTAATTTGTGTTTCCTCAAGTTTAAAATGGTGTACTAATCCACTAAAAATATGTCATTAATAATATCAAATACCATATATGTCTCATCAAACATATTTCTCATCAAAAACCTATTCCCCACTTATAAGAGTTCCCGCTTATAAGAGACAAAATTCCATTCCCCTAGGTGTCTCTTATAAATGGGTTTTACTGTATTTTATTTCTAAGGCCCTAGAATGCTTTGTTCAGGAGTTATTTGACAATATAGATTCAAAAACATTGGCAAGTGTTGCAAGTTGCATTTGGCATGAATATTTAAATGCTTTTTTTTAAAAAAACAAATCCTTCATATTTTTAAAGTCAAAGTGCAATTCTTCATGTCTCTTAGAAATTCTCTTTCTTTACAGACTTCATTTATAAAGATTAGTTGTGTGTGAGAGCCGCAAAGGAAAGGTATACTACTGAAATAATATAGAAGACAATACACTGAACAAAAACCATTGATGTTTTGAACATCAATGTTTTAAAGCAGGTTTAGAAAATTGTATCATTAAATTCGTGTGCAACAAAATTTAATTTGAGTGATCATGTTTATTAATTTACTACAGTAAAACCCCTTTATAAGAGACACCTGGAGGAATGGAATTTGTCTCTTATAAGCGGGAACTCTTGTAAGTGGGAAATGCATTTTTGTCGTGTTTAGATGTTGCCATATTTTTAGTGGATTAGTATGATTTGTACACTTATTTTAAACTTGAGGAAACATAAATTAGTTGATTCCAGAGCCCATTTAACCAGAGCTATGAGTGAACTTTATGACATTTAAAACGCATGTGCTCATAAATGGATTATGTGAACAAATCGCCTTTAATGTAAATATTGACACGAGAGTTATAAAAAACTTACATTTGTGTAATTTTTGAAAAAACAAATGAATAGAGCAAAATGATGTTAAGAGTCTATAGTGTACCCTTATAGACTGTCACTACCAAACGTTTAAAGAAAAAATTTGGAGCCATTTTTGAGAAAATCTTGTTTTTGTAAATGTTTATTATTTCACTCAATATTACGTGAAAACTTTTTTTTAGTACATAATGTTGATGAAAGACCTAATTATAGAGAAACATTTTATTATCGCAAAAAATTTCTATCTTCAATTTTGTAGCTGTAGAAAAACCTTGAAAAAACTGCAAACTTTTTCATGTTTGAAAATTTAGAGTTAACACTGACAATCCTAACAATGCCACCTATACCAGTGAATTTCACTCTCTTCTTACAAGAAATTTAAAGAAAAAATTTGGCGCCATTTTCGGGGAAATTTTGAAAATGTCCCACGGGCTTCATGTACAGTATCCACAAAAATTTAGAATGTTTTTCAAAACCGCAGAGTTCTGAGCGGAAACAGATCAATCGCAGAATATTCATTTTGGAAAAAAAATGTACTAATAGTTTTGGCGCTAGTGTTATTCACGGACGGACGAAGGGAAGTTTTGAAAGAAAAAAACAAACCTTTTTTGGTATCAGGGGACCCCAAAACATGCATTCTGTTAAAATCTCGAAGTCGATTTTCTGCAGCATTACATTACTTTCTCTATATTACATATACGAGAAAGTAACAATTGGAAACACTAGTCAAAACACTAAAGCAAAATGTGATTTATTCAACTCTACTTATGGCAAGTATCAGCTGCTGACGGTTTCATCCAATCGAGAGCTTGAGAATCACCATCGTGACGTCACTAGCGACACAAAAGCTTCCAAATGGATGAAACCGTAAACAGCTGATACCTTCTGGAGACACTGTTACAGAAGTCGCACTATAGGCATCTTTCTTGTTGCAAAAGACACGAAGCTTTACCGAATGAGCTTTCTTCACAAGAACTTCGCACACCTCCCCCACCCTCCACCGGTGGCACTGGTGTTGCGAACCCCTGCTTCAGCCTATTTTAAGCAAGTGTCTCAACCCTTACCACGCTGAGGAAATTCCTGAGTAACCTGGAGGAAAATTTCGCTCTTTGTCTCTTACAAGCGAGAAGAAACGCATGGCAGAGAATAAAATCGTGTCCACTATACCCGGGTATCTCTTATAACGGGTTCTCTTATAACGGGGTTTTACTGTATTATGATTTAACTGAAAACCAGGTAAGAAATAACAACGAACAAAACTAAGCCCGAACTTCCTGGGTTATCTCAAAGAGTCAGTCCTCAGTTCACCAAAAAAAGAGTTCCGGGTAGATAGGAGGGGAGCCCTTATGCATTCAGTTCTTCGTCAACCACCCTCCATGAGCGAAATTTGAGCAAAGATGTAGGAAATAATAGAACAGGAGGTCATCTCGGGTGAAAAAATATCTGCTCAATGAATGCGTTCTTTTGATTCAAACAAAATCAGAAAAGTGGTACCTTCAATTATTATTTAATATTTTAACTTCTATAAAACGGTAATAATGGGAATATTTCATCCATTTAGAAAACATCCAAATCATAAAAACATTGGCTTTAATATATCAATATTTCTATAAAAAAAAAGAGGATAGAGACTCTGAAAAGGAAAAATATTTGTGGCCTTAAAAGTAAAAACAATGCCAACATACTTGAAATACATACATAATAGATCATACATCGTCAGCATTCAGCAGCCAATGTGTAACCACTTTCTGATATAATAGGCACTTGTATTTCCTGGCCCACTACCCTTTCAAAATCTCTGCATATGCGTTTTCTTCATGCTCCCTGTCACTTTCATCTCTGGACATGAGCAAAGATAGTTTCTCCTGCACTCTTTTACAAAGAATAAAATTCCCTTTGCGGTTCATGTATTTATTCATTCGTTCATCCATCTGTTTATTTACTTTAATGTTTATTATGATTAATTGCCTACTATTATTTTTGTAATTTATCAAGTAAACAATATGCATTATTACTGTAAGTTATGTAATTGAATAACTTAAAATTAATCCGCCTTACTAATAAATGTTGAGTAAAATTTACTTCTAGAGTAAGCTTGAAGTAGCCAAAATCTTTACTAATAAACATGGAGTAGCGTAAGCTTGGAGTAAGGGCGGCGTAGTTACCATGGCAACCGCTGTTCCCAGTCGACCCCTAGTTTAAGCTCGGAGTAAGCGTGAAGTAGCGCAAGTCCGTGGCAATTCACAGCGAAGGAGGTTAGAATATATGGAGATGACATTATCCTCGGAAAGTGAAGGTCTTTTGATGAGATCACTCTGGTCGGGCGCGAGGTTTTGTTGACAAAATATCTCTATTAACTCGGCTCGCAAGCTTTGTACTTGCGTACGCCCAGTTTACGGCTTTGTACCAATGTGAAATAGTGTTTGGGGTTATTTATTTTTGAATTTTATTTTCTTGGGAATAAATGTTATAAATTAACATTTAATATTAATGTTTTTCTTCAAAACAAACAAAAGATTCAAAATTGGAACATTTTTCTCCAACATGAGTGTTTTTTAGTGCACCTCTCTTTACATGTAGGCCTAAATTTAGTAGATAAATCCAATTCTGTTCCAGTTCATGGGAGAATACCCATATCCAGAATGTAATGAAATGGCGAAGTTTTCATTGGTTTTTTAGAATCCTACTATTATCACACTACATTTTGATGGCATTCATCCATTGCAGCACTGGTGTTCTAAGAATTTTGTGGCATAAATTCGAGTTTTTATTTAGCATTAAGGTAAATAAGCTACAGGTTGGAGCTTCAGAGCCCAAGAGGTCTAAAAATGTCTTAAAGAAAGTGGCAAAGCTAAAAAAGGTTATGAAAATATGCAAATTTTTATTTAGTTGCAGTACAGAAATACAAATTAATTAAATTTGATAAACACACTGTTGAAAAGAGATTTATTCTAAGACCAGCATATTCATTCTCATCTATTTCAGTTTGAACTTGTTGAGTAGATGACAAAATATCTCATGCCAAAATCCATCACAGCAGCTGATTCAAATGGTTTCTTTTCATACACCCAACATTTAGCTTTTTAAGTACAAACAATTTAAAATAATAAAATGGGACAGACAATTCAGTCCAGTGTGTTCTTTATTTAGTAAATTCAAGAGTTAAAAACAAGTATTGAGTTTACTATGGGACAAGACAAACTCAATTCACTAACAATAAGGTTCAGTGAAAATTATAAGCTCTGAGGTTTATCTTTCAAGAATATTATTTCTGATTTTATAAACGAAATATTACATTAACAGCATTTTTAGTAAGTTTTTGTCAGTTATGGTGTTGATATTGCAGCTAATTTGACATACAGACATTATATTATATGATAACTGTAATCAATTTTTAAAGTAAATATTTGAATAAAACTATTTTTTGAGGCATGTTGTATTTGTTTAATTAATTTTTAATAAAAAGGGTAAAATATCCTCTTTGAAAAATGTTATTGTCACTGTAAAAAGGAGGGGGTCTCAAAAATATTTTAGTTTGGTGCCTTGAAAATGGTAAATCCACTGTTCCATAGAGAGACAACAAAAGTAACATTTTCATGAAATGATTTTGCAGTAAAGGTACCTAATAGTAAACTCAAAGGTTTAAAAACTGAAATAGAAGGAATAGTCCATTAAAAATATTTTTTATTAATTATTATCCATTAGAAAACATTTTAAAAATTAAAAATTTGTGCCATCTTGGAATTGAATCTTTCTCAGACCTTAAGAAATTTTTATATTAATTATATATCATCTTTGTTTTTTAAAAAAATATTAAATTGATATTAGAAAAAATTCTTTAATTTTTTTTAAAATGTGTACCGATTGATGTGGCTTTAGACAGAGAGTTACATTTGAGCAGGTATTTTCTGTAATTCTCTGTAGCAAGTTACTGCTTACTGCTGTTACTGTTACTGCAACAGTTTCACAATAATATTCCAAAAATATGTATGAGTTTTTTAATTTAAAAATTTGGTGTGAAAACCAGTTTTTAGATAGATGATTTTAAAGTATATTCTTAAGTCACTTTGAAAACTAAGCTGTGTCAACTTGCACTTCTCTTATTTTCCCTACCTAATTTTGTCTTCAGTCGGCATTGATCCTGCATGGGATTCACCTTTTATGAAGCTGCTGTTGGTGGCATGTCTTTAACTGAATTTTTTTGCAATTATTGTGGTAGAGGAATTCATGTTGAAGTCATATATTGGTTGATGCAATCTTTGCAAAAATTTTATTTTAGATTTCCTTTAAGCATATTCCCTAAATAACACTGCAATGATTAATTTGCAGTAAAGTTTTTGGCCTCACTCACGTTTTTAATTTTGTTGTTGACTGTGTCACTACAACTATAAACAGAACAGTTTTCATCTATTCCTTGTCAGAGAATTTCTTCTTCTCAGATCCATTAAAAAAACATTGTTAATACTTCTGTTCAAAAAATTGGAATTAAATCTTATAGTTAGATTCTCTAAAGCATTTCATTTCCATTTCTTTATAGAGTTATGTTACAATTTCCATTGGATTCATTGAAAATACCGTTTATTATTATTTTTGAAGCTATCATAATTTCTCAATGACATTAAATTAAAGGTACAATTTTAATAATACTTGGCTTCAAGCTCATGAGGAAAATTCAGTTCAACTTCAGACAGAAATTAAGCAATTTTTTTTATTTATCCTGTCACTTAATGAACTCTTGGGAGGCCTAATATTCTTTCCATGTTTGTTTTGCTTTATCACGTTCATCTTTCTATCTATTCATTCAAACCAAGTATTATATTTGCAACACGTTCCTTAGCGAAATATCAATGTATGATAAATATAAAATATATTACGAAAGATAGATATCAGGCAATTGGTCAAATTATCCTATCGTTTAACGTAAGGGGCTTCATTTTCGGCTGTGAAGAATGTCTTCTCCATATATTCATATTTCTAACCTCCTTGTTTACAGCAAAAGGGGGATGCTGGACGCCGAAACCTGATGCAAAGACGTCTTTGCGATGATTTATTAATGATTTAATTTATTAATAGGTTATAATGATACGCAATATGATCGATACATAAACGTAACTATCGATGGAACATCCGACTTACGAAGTCGACACGAGGTTTTTAGGCGTTGCCAAACGTTGTTTGTGAAGTAACGCCGGCGTAGATACTCCTCGCTTACTCCACGTTTATTAGTAGAAAGTTACTCTTCCCTTACTTCACGCTTACTCTGGAAGAAGACACTTCCGAAGTAAACGTGTTACTCCTGGCCTAAACCAAACCTCTATTAGTAAGGCTGAATGTAATTGTCTATATAAATCACTTAGGTTTATTTTTAACATATAATTTAGAAAGATAATGTAAAATTATTGTATTATTACTGTAGGTGAATGAAATTAATTTCTGTAATTTTAATTAATTTCAAGACAGACTTTGCTTGATGCTTTATGTAAGTCTATAAGCAATAAAATGTTGTTGTTGTTTTGTTGTTGTTGTTTTGTTGTTGTTGTTGTTTTGTTGTTGTTGTTGTTTTGTGTTGTTGTTGTTTTGTTGTTGTTGTTGTTTTGTTGTTGTTGTTGTTGTTTTGTTGTTGTTGTTGTTTTGTTGTTGTTGTTGTTTTGTTGTTGTTGTTGTTTTGTTGTTGTTGTTGTTTTGTTGTTGTTGTTGTTTTGTTGTTGTTGTTGTTGTTTTGTTGTTGTTGTTGTTGTTTGTTGTTGTTTTGTTGTTTTGTTGTTGTTGTTTTGTTGTTGTTGTTGTTTTGTTGTTGTTGTTGTTGTTGTTTTGTTGTTGTTGTTGTTGTTGTTTTGTTGTTGTTGTTTTGTTGTTGTTGTTTGTTTTGTTGTTGTTGTTGTTGTTTTGTTGTTGTTGTTGTTTTGTTGTTGTTGTTGTTTTGTTGTTGTGTTGTTGTTTGTTGTTGTTGTTTGTTGTTGTTGTTGTTTGTTGTTGTTGTTGTTGTTTTGTTGGTTGTTGTTGTTTTGTTGTTGTTGTTGTTGTTTTGTTGTTGTTGTTTTGTTGTTGTTGTTTTGTTGTTGTTGTTTTGTTGTTGTTGTTTTGTTGTTGTTGTTTTGTTGTTGTTGTTTTGTTGTTGTTGTTTTGTTGTTGTTGTTTTGTTGTTGTTGTTTTGTTGTTGTTGTTTTGTTGTTGTTGTTTTGTTGTTGTTGTTTGTTGTTGTTGTTTGTTGTTGTTGTTTTGTTGTTGTTGTTTTGTTGTTGTTGTTGTTTTGTTGTTGTTGTTGTTTTGTTGTGTTGTTGTTGTTTGTTGTTGTTTTGTTGTGTTGTTGTTGTTTGTTGTTGTTTGTTGTTTTGTTGTTGTTGTTGTTTTGTTGTTGTTGTTGTTTGTTGTTGTTGTTGTTTTGTTTGTTGTTGTTGTTTTGTTTGTTGTTTGTTTTGTTGTTGTGTTTTGTTGTTTTGTTGGTTGTTGTTGTTGTTTTGTTGTTGTTTTGTTGTTGTTGTTGTTGTTTTGTTGTTGTTGTTGTTTTGTTGTTGTTATTATTATTATTATTATTATTATTATTATTATTATTATTTAACGTAATATACAGGCAACAGTATATACACTGATGTGGCCTGAAGGTGCACTAAACTTAATTATTTTTGACTAACACATATCATAGTATATATCATATAATTATGTAATAATAATAATAATAATAATAATAAATGTGTCACTTAAGGAAGGAGGAAAAGGCCTCAGACAAATTGAGGCCTCCTGGCACAACGCAATAGTCGGGTTGGGGAAGTATGTAGTCAGCCATCAAGATGACCCTCTAATGAGGCAGGTCATGAAATCTGACCGAAGAATGGGAAACAGAGGCATTGTTAGTGTAGCAAGAAGCATTGCGAAGAAACTAGGCAAGACACATCGAATAACATAGACACTGAACTTCTGATGCTGCTTAAACATGAAATGTGAAACACAAAAAAATGTTAAAGAAATCGTGGAGAGACAAACCACTTCACGGACAATATCTAAAAAGAATGGACAAGGTGCAGATCAATAAAGATCAGTCATTTATGTGGCTTAAAAGGGGAAGAATGAAGCCAGAATTGGAAGCAGTTCTAGTAGCTGCTCAAGATCAGACATTGAGAACACGACATTATGATGAAGCGGTTCTCAAAATTTCCCCAAAATGATAAATGTCGCATTTGCCAGGAACACGTAGAAACCATTGATCATATTGTCTCAGCTTGTCCAATCCTAGCAATGACTGAATACCTGAAAAGACATGACAGGGTGTGCAGCTACCTCCACTGGCAGATCTGTACCGCCCTCGAAGTTCCAAACACATGCCCCAAGTGGTACGAACACTCACCGAAACCGGTGACGTCTGTTGGATTGTGTACGATATTGTACGACCAACAAATTCAAACTGATCGCACGATAGCGGCAAACAAACCGGATATAGTTTATCTGGGATTTGGCGAAAAAATTGTGTTTACTTGTCAATGTTGCTGTACCTTGTGATCAAAACGTCGTTACCAAGGAGGCAGAGAAACCTCTTACACACAAGAGTTTGGAAATCGAGATCAGCCAAATGTGGGGCGTAAAAGCACAGGTCGTACTGATAGTTATCAGAGCTCTGGGATTTGTTCCGCAAAATTTGAGTAAGAACTTGTCTAAACTCCTGGTAATTCAAAAGACTGGGAAGTGCAAGAAATTGCTTTATTTGGAACAGCCCACATTTTGCGCAAAGTATTGTAGAGGCACTGACCGGATCTGCTCCTTAGGTAGCTGGTTGCAACCTGGAGTAGATTTTATATTCAGCCAACTCATAACATATTTAGTTGTGATGTAGTAGAAAAATAATAATAATAATAATAACAACAATAATAATAATAACAATAATAATAATAATAATAATAATAATAATGAAGTGCAGAATCGCACCACCACCCTGCGACAAAGAACGGAGTTCTGAAAACTCTCGCCACCCGAATCTGTGATGAGGCCAGCCTCCCTGGGGAACGGGAAACCCTTAAGAAGACCTTCGCTGCAAATGGGTATAACGGGCCCACCATCCAGAGAGCCCAACAACTCACCCACCACCCGACTGGTCCAAGAGAAACCAGCAACACAGAAACGGAAGACAAGGCAACAGTGGCTCTGCCTTACATTCGAGGCATAACAGATAGGATTGGCAAACTTTTGAGACGGTTCAAGGTGAGAACTGTTTTCAAGGCCCACCAAAAGCTCGGCCAATCTCTAGTGTGGGTTAAGGACCAGCTCCGCCACTACAAACAGCAGGAATATACGCTGTGCCATGTAGCTGTGGACGCGACTACATCGGCGAGACTGGTAGAAGGTGGAGGAAAGGCTGCGCAAACATATCCGGCACTTCAAACATAAGAATGTCGAACGCTCCGCTGTCGCCCAGCATGCTTGGGAAACCGGGCATGACTTATTGTTTGAAGACACCAGGGTGCTCGCCAGAGAAGACCGATGGTGGCCGAGACGCCTCAAAGAAGCGATGGAGATCGCCAGACATCCCCGGAACATCAACGGCGACGCGGGGATTGCGCCTCCACGATGCCTGGCGGCCTTTGCTACGGGCCACCGTTCGGTCTCCTGCCGAACCGGACCGCTCCACGCCGTCCGATCCCGGACCGCACCTTTCGGACCAACCGCGGACCGTCCCATGCCGTCCGATCCCGGGCCGCGCCTTACCACCGGACGGACCGTTCCGCGCCGTCCGAACACGCGCCGCGCCACCCGATCCGACCCCCTCCCGATGTTGAAGTGCGGCCTCCCGATTGGCCGGCTGTTTCAGCCAATCGTATTCGGCCCCCCACTAATATTTAAACACCGAAAGCTGACTATCCCGGCGCATTCCAGCCCTGAAGAAGACCACGATAAGATGGTCGAAACGTCGGCAACTGAGCCTTCGACGCGGCGTCACCCGGACAGCCAAGATCATCCACAAAGCAAGGGTGGTACATCATACCCGAAAACCCTGGAGAAAGTTTTATTAGGGTCATTAGGGAAGGGCCTCCTTCAAGCTGCTCGCCAACTCGTCGCGGGCGGGTGACGAGGACCGCCGCACGGCAGTCAATCAGTTTACAAACATTTCAACTCACAGCAAGGAGAATATCTTTTAGCAGCAGTCCCTAGGAGGGTTCAAACTAAAGTTCAAACCCTTACAAAACGAACATATATTGCCACATATCCTTCAGCTTCTCAGCCATTCAGAAGAAAGCGAAAGACAGCCGCGCGAAGTACAAGACGCCTATAGGCGTCATTAGCACAGCAGAAGAGACTCTGGGCGGATGCCTAAAGGTGGCGTTAGCACACAGGGCACGAAAAATCCGGACACCTATAGGCGTCGTTAGCAGCAAAAGGGTTAAAATTGATCTCCAATCCATAGTCCTTAGCAGTATCCAAAACTTGCATAAGCCGTTGCAGAGTCTCATCGTCTTCCTCTTTAGGAAAGATGATTTCATCTATGTTGATAAAAAGCAAACCTTACCTGCTAAAGAGTCCAAAACACTGAATTAAATCTTTGGAAGATAAGGCAAGTTAGATAGCCCAAAAGGTACCTTCATGAATTGGAATTGTCCACAGTGAGAGACAAATGATGTGTACTTTCTACTTTCTTCTTCAACATGAAAGAATCCATTCTTTAGATATAGAGTCGAAAATACATGTGCATCCTGAAGTTTGGCAAGAATATCCTCAATAACAGGCAGTGGATAACGATCCTTGATTATTACATTATTTAATTTTCAATAGTTTAAGCAAGCTCTAACCAAATCATTCTTTTTCATTATGACCACTACCTGACTTGCATACTCTGATGAACCCAGTTTAACAATTTCCTCTTATGCCATCTTTGAACATGTGGGTCGACAACTTCTTTCTTTCTTAGTGCAACCTCCTTGGTCTGCCACATATAAGATCATCTTTCTTCACAATGATTTTCATCTTCACATCAGTCGATTTGGTCTTTTCTGGAACATATGATGACACGACTTCTTTAATCTTTTTTTCTGTCGTAGCTGGTTCAATGTTTAACTCCTTTTCATCTCTTACTTTCATGTGCATTAGATAAGTCTCTTCTCTCCTCTTCAGTCCCATCTTTCATCATTGTAACATTAGCCTGGTCCAGAAGATCATTTTCAATAACAAGGGGTACTTGAAAGGCATTGGTAAGCATGACAGACATCTGATAAAAATTCAATATCATCGAACTCAATTCAAGCACTGAAAAATCCTAACACTGAAACAGAACTATCTTTCAATCCAGTCAGAATCAGGTCAATTTCGCTTAGTTCGGATGCATTCTTTCCCATCGCATCGTATTTGTCTTGCCTCAGCAAATTTAGCCGACAACTACAATCAATCTATGCAGAGTAGTTTCAGTTACATAACATGACGCTTTTGAACTTGTAATTGTTTACTATCTTTTTGATGTGCTCACCTTCATGTTAATTGTCTGCTTGCTCTTTTCTGTGCACTCGCTTGAAATGTGTCCAAAGTTATTACAATTAATGCATTTTCTCTCTTTGGTTTTGTTCTTGTATTCCTTTGACACATGATTTGTAAGGCCACAAAATGTGAAGAAGTGAACTTAACCTCAGTTCTAATTCCTTACTGAGTCCCCAAATTGTGGGGAAAATGGTATTAAATGCACTTCACTTAAATAATTTAACACAACATTTATTACAATTTTGTTATAAAAATACATTAACACTAAAAGAATACAACAATTGTTAACTATTTTCCTCTGTTTCTCGTAGTTTCGCTGCATACAGTCTTACACTGTCTCAGAACTCCTTGAACGTTCTCCTCTGCAAGGTGCCTCACACACCATCTATCTCCTCAGCAGTAAAACCTTGAAATCTGTGCTCATCCTCCAACACATCATATCATATATCTGTATACACTTGTGTACACATGCTGCTGCTTAATAGCAGCATTGATTAGTTAATAACAGTTAACTAATCAATTTACTTAAAGCTGATTAGAAACTAACCGAAAATATTTGCTTTATTATTCATAAAACTAAAAACCCTTATCAAGTTCATAATCATTCTAATTATTTTATTAAAGTGATGTTCATAAAATTAATTTTAAAAAGGAATTTATGACGAAAAAAACAGTCACCTGAAATGTGAGATTGAAAGAACCAATTAGAGCGAATGTTCCCTCGTCCAGGTCGTAATCTTGGCAGTAGCAATGCAGAAGGGCTTGTTACAGGCCATAATATGATACGGACATGGCGACCCAACTTGCCCGAAGGTTTCAATTCAAGAACAGGTTTCAGAATGCATCCATTTGCTTCTATAAAGTTCATCTCCTCAATTAGACTGCATCCAATTAAAGATTCAGCCAAGATAGTAAGATAATATGCTCTTTTACGATCAAACCGAAAATTGATTTGATCAGTTTTCTGATGAAACACCACCTGAAAAATGTTTAAATACATATTAAATATTTCTGTACATATAATGTATATATAAATATACACACACACACAAACTTCATATACTGTCACCAGTTTTCACATGAATATATTCAAGTTGCTACCACTTTAAACTTATGCTCATCGTGCTCATGAAATGATTTCGAACTGATATTCTTATAACAATTAATGAACCCCAATTTTGATTCCATTACTTGAATTGAATCAATTGACACATTTTTTATGTGCTTCTCGTTGTTTAATGGGTATGTACGAGCTGCGTGCGTGCGTGGGGTGTGCTGCGTGCGTGCGGTGTGGTATAGTGTGCGTGCGGTGAGGTGCGGTGTGCGTGCGGTGAGGTGCGGTGTGCGTGCGGTGTGCGTGCGGTGTGCGTGCGGCGTGGTGTGCGTGCGGCGTGGTGTGCGTGCGGGTGTGGTGTGGTGTGCGTGCGGTGTGGGTGTAGTGTGCGTGCGGTGTGGTGTAGTGTGCGTGCGGTGTGGTGTAGTGTGCGTGCGGTGTGGTGTCGTGTGCGTGCGGTGTGGTGTCGTGTGCGTGCGGTGTGGTGTCGTGTGCGTGCGGTGTGGTGTAGTGTGCGTGCGGTGTGGTGTAGTGTGCGTGCGGTGTGGTGTAGTGTGCGTGCGGTGTGGTGTAGTGTGCGTGCGGTGTGGTGTAGTGTGCGTGCGGTGTGGTGTCGTGTGCGTGCGGTGTGGTGTCGTGTGCGTGCGGTGTGGTGTAGTGTGCGTGCGGTGTGGTGTAGTGTGCGTGCGGTGTGGTGTAGTGTGCGTGCGGTGTGGTGTAGTGTGCGTGCGGTGTGTGTAGTGTGCGTGCGGTGTGGTGTAGTGTAGCGTGCGGTGTGGTGTAGTGTGCGTGCGTGTGGTTAGTGTGCGTGCGGTGTGGTGTAGTGTGCGTGCGGTGTGGTGTCGTGTGCGTGCGGTGTGGTGTCGTGTGCGTGCGGTGTGGTGTAGTGGTGCGTGCGGTGTGGTGTAGTGTGCGTGCGGTGTGGTGTAGTGTGCGTGCCGGTGTGGTGTAGTGTGCGTGCGGTGTGGTGTAGTGTGCGTGCGGTGTGGTGTCCGTGTGCGTGCGGTGTGGTGTCGTGTGCGTGCGGTGTGGTGTAGTGTGCGTGCGGTGTGGTGTCGTGTGCGTGCGGTGTGGTGTCGTGTGCGTGCGGTGTGGTGTAAGTGTGCGTGCGGTGTGGTGTAGTGTGCGTGCGGTGTGGTGTAGTGTGCGTGCGGTGTGGTGTAGTGTGCGTGCGGTGTGGTGTAGTGTGCGTGCGGTGTGGTGTAGTGTGGCGTGCGGTGTGGTGTAGTGTGCGTGCGGTGTGGTGTAGTGTGCGTGCGGGTGTGGTGTAGTGTGCGTGCGGTGTGGTGTAGTGTGCGTGCGGTGTGGTGTAGTGTGCGTGCGGTGTGTGTAGTGTGCGTGCGGTGTGGTGTAGTGTGCGTGCGGTGTGGTGTAGTGTGCGTGCGGTGTGGTGTAGTGTGCGTGCGGTGTGGTGTAGTGTGCGTGCGGTGTGGTGTAGTGTGCGTGCGGTGTGGTGTAGTGTGCGTGCGGTGTGGTGTAGTGGTGCGTGCGTGTGGTGTAGTGTGCGTGCGCTGTGGTGTAGTGTGCGTGCGGTGTGGTGTAGTGTGCGTGCGCTGTGGTGTAGTGTGCGTGCGGTGTGGTGTAGTGTGCGTGCGCTGTGGTGTAGTGTGCGTGCGGTGTGGTGTAGTGTGTGCGTGCGCTGTGGTGTAGTGTGCGTGCGGTGTGGTGTAGTGTGCGTGCGGTGTGGTGTAGTGTGCGTGCGGTGTGGTGTAGTGTGCGTGCGGTGTGGTGTAGTGTGCGTGCGGTGTGGTTGTAGTGTGCGTGCGGTGTGTGTAGGTGTGCGTGCGGTGTGGTGTAGTGTGCGTGCGGTGTGGTGTAGTGGCGTGCGGTGTGGTGTAGTGTGCGTGCGGTGTGGTGTAAGTGTGCGTGCGGTGTGTGTAGTGTGCGTGCGGTGTGGTGTAGTGTGCGTGCGGTGTGGTATAGTGTGCGTGCGGTGTGGTGTAGTGTGCGTGCGTGTGGTGTAGTGTTCGTGCGGTGGGTGTATGTGGCGTGCGGTGTGGTGTCGTGTGCGTGCGGTGTGGTGTCGTGTGCGTGCGGTGTGGTGTCGTGTGCGTGCGGTGTGGTGTCGTTGTGCGTGCGGTGTGGTGTGCGTGCGGTGTGGTGTGCGTGCGGTGTGGTGTAGTGTGCGTGCGGTGTGGTGTGCGTGCGGTGTGGTGTGTGTGCGTGCGGTGTGGTGTAGTGTGCGTGCGGTGTGGTGTAGTGTGCGTGCGGTGTGGTGTAGTGTGCGTGCGGTGTGGTGTAGTGTGCGTGCGGTGTGGTGTAGTGTGCGTGCGGTGTGGTGTAGTGTGCGTGCGGTGTGGTGTAGTGTGCGTGCGGTGTGGTGTAGTGGTGCGTGCGGTGTGGTGTAGTGTGCGTGCGGTGTGGTGTAGTGTGCGCGGTTTGGTGTAGTGTGCGCGGTTTGGTGTGTGTTCAGCGGGTGTGTGTGCGCGGTTTGGTGTGTGTTCAGCGGTGTGTGCGCGGTTTGGTGTGTGTTCAGCGGTGTGTGTGCGCGGTTTGGTGTGTGTTCAGCGGTGTGTGTGCGCGGTTTGGTGTGTGTTCAGCGGGGTGTGTGCGCGGTTGGTGTGTGTTCAGCGGGGTGTGTGCGCGGTTTGGTGTGTGTTCAAGCGGTGTGTGTGCGCGGTTTGGTGTGTGGTCAGCGGTGTGTGTGCGCGGTTCAGTGGTGTGTGTGTACGCGTGTGTGTGTTTTTTCTGCTAAAATATCAAAAGATATTGGATATCGCGGCGGCGATGGTGTAGCGGTTAGCGTAGACGGACTGCTATACCCAAGTTTCGTGGGTTCAAACCGATCGAAGCCAGTGGATTTTTAGAGGCGAAAAAATCTTCGTACGCCTTCCTTCGGAGGGGAAGTAAAGCCGGCTGTCCCATGTTAGTAGATTTACTTGCATGTAAAAGATCCTCAAGCCTAAATGACGCCTCTGAGCTAAATTCAAATCGCCGGTTTCATCGCCTCAGTAATACCTTCTTTCCACTATCGGTGAAAGGAGTGTAACAAAATTTGCGTGGTCAGACGGAAGAGCAGGCCTCAGGCCTGAGTCTCGCCATGTAAAAATAAGGCATTCAATTCAATTCAAATTTACCAATACTCAATTTTTCTCTAAAATATTGAAAACAAACAATTTTTATAATTTTGTCAGCATCTATCTATGACCAGGTTCCTCACCGCTGATTGCTAGGCGCAAGTTTTAATAGACAGCACCACTCTAAACATCTCTAATTTTTTCGCAATATTCACTAACCTCAACCAATTCATTGCCATTACTGAGGTGTACCTAATTGACATATGGTTAACAAAATCATTAACACACTTATTTTTTTATTAGGTATTCAGGAGATTTCCGCAATTGAAGTACAAAACCATGTAGAACACCTCCCCCATAAGTAATCTCCTGCTGATATGACAAAAGAAAACTATCTCTAATACAGGTATTTGAAAGAAAGTAATTAAGATTGTTATAAATATATCAAAAATCACAAATCCATTATCTGAAATAAAACCACTGTCCAATAAATAAATTTTCAACACAATACACTTTACTTACTTCTGGTATATGCAGATGTAATCAATAGTGTACAATGGTCCCAAGCATGCATTGATATTAAATGAGCCACCAACAGTAATATCCTTTGGGCAAACAAATTTGAATTTTCCATTATCTGCAGCTGGTTTCAAAGATACAGGAGGTTTAACAGTCAAATTTTCTAGCCATGATTCATCAGCTAACTGAAAGATCACAAGAAACTTACATTAACAATCAATACTGCCGGAGAATGAGATACACATCACAAAATAATTAAACTTAATTTTTTATGTTATAAGTATAAAACCAAGATTAAGTGTTATTTTACCTTAGAAAGCGATAGGAATATTATCACCATAAAGGCATTAGAACGAGTCCATAGGACTCGTGGACAGTTGCACTATATGTATAGGTTTTAAAAGAATTTTGCATGTATTTATAAACAATATCTTTTAATGTTTTAAGAATTCTATCACAGAAAAAAATCCTCTTTGTTTAAACCATGGAACATTTATTAGCCCCAAACAAGAAATTTCTCAAGAAAACGTATTATCCAGAACAGATTTTAAGTCCTGAATTTCACATGATTAACTTGTCTTTAAATAGTGTCTTTAAGTATGCATGCGATGTGTGTGTGGTGGTGTGTGTGTGTGTGTGTGAGTGTGCGCATGTTTCTTTGCATACTCCACGCACACAGACATCCTCCTCGGGAGGATGAGAAAAGGTTTACTAAGCCAATTTTCTGAAAAATGCTTTGTTGCTGCATAATAGTTTCTTCATTTCTCTTCTTCTATACAGCCAGGAGGATGTACTTATAGAGACAAAGCTCTGTGGATGTGTTGAAGTACAGATGCGGCAAAATTATTAGGGTAAGACATATTTCCTTATTTATGTGAAATATCCAACTTTAAACTTATTTCCTTGCATTGAGGTAATTTTTAGCCCTTGCTGTCCCAAAACAGTAGTATTTCATTCAAATGTTGGGTTTTGTGAGAACCACAACATAACTTTTTGATATTAACTGGGTCTATGAATTGAAGGTATCAATGATATTGATTTACTTGTGAAGAAATTTTATCGTATATTAATGATATTATTGATATTAATGCTCCAATTTTGAAAAATAATATGAGCAAATATCCACAATGGTATACCATGGACATAATTCATATGATTAATTTGAAAAAGCCTTGACTGTCTAGCTTGCCAGTAGTAAGAGGAGAGGGGAAGCTAAGAAT